>RJWM01029153.1:0-24770 GCA_004363535.1 Dasyprocta punctata | reverse complement strand
CATCCACAAACATCCTTGCTTTCCTTTGCAGAGGATGTTTACAAAGTAAGACCGCTGACTCTCTCAGTTAAACTTCTGACCTTCTCAAATTGTAACAATGACCAGGTAACTGTGCTCTACACCCCAGGATGTAGAGCTGCTGAGTTACTTAATTAAGCTGCTAGACTTCTCAAGTTGACACAATGTATAAACCATAGCAGTCTCTAAAAAGTCTTGTTATTAAGATGGCCTGTATGCCAGGATACTTAAATATCCTTCACACAACTTTGGAAGGTTCCACTTTTTCAAAAGAAATCATTATATATGAATACTGTATCTTAAATGTATAAAGCACACTCTAGTAACTCAAAGGTTAACTCTAATACAAATATGTTAGCCAGATTTATATTCAATTCAAAATCATATTGTAATGAAGCTTTAATGTTTTTAAATGATTGACTACTATTTACTTTCAAGAGTCGTACTGAAACAGCGAATTTTTAAAAGTTGTGTATACTAGCTAAAATTAAATGTTACCCTTAAAATCTAAAGATTATGCCTCAAAGCAAAAGCGAAGATTCTCAAGGTAAATGTAAGAATTAATTAATCAAATTTGGCTAATGCCTCACAAATCATAGGCTGTAGTTGTGCTTATAAAACAAGGGAGGGAATACCTATTATTAATGATTTATCTACCATCTCATTTTCAGTGGTTTTCTAAGAGTAGTTTAAAAAAATTTAAGATATCTTTAAAAAAATTTAAATGTGTTCGAGTTTAGTAGTATTATGAAGACAACATCAATGGAATTTCTTTTAGAGATTCGTAAGATCTATGACAAATGAATTGAATGAAATTGCCCAATAAAAATGAGCAAAATGACAAGGGCTGGGGATGTAACTCAGTGAGACACTGTTTGCCCAACACACAAAAAGTCGTGGGAGTGATCCCCTGCACCACAAACAACAATAACAACAACAACAGCAGCAACAACAACAAAAAACAAAAATAAACAACTAAGCTCTCAAAAATCTAGTATTACTATGTTTTAATCACATGATTGTCAGTTTAACTAGGTACAATATCAGTTATTTAACCTTCCAATATTTGGGGTGATGCGATTCTAAAATAATTTTTGAAAATTCTACAATTTCTAAGGCTTGGGGAAATTTACTTCATGATCCATGAACTGAGTTCTTTTTCTTTTTTTAATTGTCTTCAGTGCCACCCAGAATTCATTTCCTGTTTATTTTATAAATTGTCCATAGAAATATTCTTCCTTATCTCTCTGTTGCAGGTTTACAGCCCTGGACTTCATCACACTAGCACACATTCAAATTCAGGTTTGTTTAGTGCTACTCTGCACAACTACTCAATTTTCAAAAAGATTCTCATATATATGTAAAAGCAAGCTCAAATTCATGAATCTGGGATTTGAGATATCTGCAATTCAGTACTCCTTTAACACTCTAATTCACTCATTGGTACACAAAAGTCCTGCTGCAGGAAATCTATTCCTTGACCACATTGCATGTGTTCTTCTAGCTTTTGCACTTTTGCTCACTTGGCCATATCTATTGGCACATGTCCTTCATTCCCTCAGTTTCAGCTGATCTATAGCATTTCCATATGTTCCCTACACAAGGTAACTTCAATATAGCTACATGAAGTGCTGTCTTCTTCTAGTTTATTCCACAAGTACTTACCTAACTTTACCTCTAAACTTGACTGTTATTCAACTGTATTCTACATATGCTATCTGTGGATATCAATTTGTCTGTATGCCTTTATTTCTACCAATCACATTGATTCTTGAATGTGAGAAACATAAATCTAATTTTTGGATGGCATCTCAGATAGTACCATGTAAAAGTGAGACATTTAAAAATAAGCAAGGATGATTAGAGTTTCATTTGTTTAGTTAATAAATTGTTCTTTGAATTATGTGCCCAATACTTACTGTCCTTTTTTTGCTAGAACACCGGCCAACATATTTTACATAATCATGTAGCCAAATTTCAAACTCTATTTCATGGTTAATCTTGATGAAATACATAGAGATAGCCTGATGTTGAAAACTAGAAGCAGAAGAGAAGAGGTAGTAAGCAGCAAAGGCGACAGTCACGAAACCAGCTATACAGAAAGAGTGTAGCAGCGGCCTTCAGCCTGTGCATGGATACTATCGGTCCTGAGTTGTTTCCTTCTCTATGAACAGCCATCATGTATTGTTTATTGGCTGAATGAGACGGAAACTTCAAGACTAGTTAGGAAACTAGAATGCCATTTGTGAATGTGTTCCCTATTACACTAGAATTTTATTACTGCTTAATATTTTTCAAAGAATTATTGTGTTATTTAATCAAATTGCACGTTAACATCAACAAATCAGAAGGAACTGAGATATTTACTTGGTATGATTTTCAGTTAAGCAGCTACACCTCAATAAAGAAACTAAAACATAACTCTGTGTTAATTGGGCTATCCTTATAGTCCCTATCTCCTTTGAGCAGGTTTATATAGCCCTGCATTTTAGGGTATTAACTCTTTCCAGTTCAAAGACAGCATCATTCTTGTAGTATACAGAAGTCATATCTTATTGAACAGAAGTCAGCAATTTAAAGACTTAATAGAAGATCTCCAGGGCATGCTTTGTATTTGTGAAGCTGAGTAAGGACACACAGGACATGGCTCTGTGAGTTATAAATTTGAGAGGACGGAGACTGAGATGACACTTAAAACCAGTTCTTATAATCCTATGCTTTGGAGAACACTGTGGACGCTCCATCAGCAATGCAGAATAAACCAATCTCTCTCTGTGTGTATGCTGCTTTAAAGGTAGCAATAACAGTCTGAAAGCAGAGTTGGGAACCAGGGACTCTGGTTTACAAACACCAGTTTACCAAAGCTGCTTCGCACTAATAACTAAGTACCAAAATGAGTCAAACAGAAACGGAATGCTGAACAATTAAGATTCTCTCCCCGTAAGCCCATCTCTATCATTTTATTAAAGGCTACTGGGAAAACTCTTACTGAATAACTAATTCTAAATTATATTCGATGAAAACAAATTAATGTAATAATTTTCTTTCTGAAATTAATTTAAATCTCTGTGGATGCTGCAACAAATTTAGTCTTTACTGTGCATACAAAAAGTTATGAAAAGCCTTATTACACTCACTGCTTTAGGCAAAGATTCATTGTTTCACAGACCCTGGTAAAGGCTATTATTTCAGTTTAGCAAACTTGGCTTAATCAATCATTTTTGCCAATTTGGTTTAAATATTTAAAATTACTCTGTAGTTTGTTAGTAGAGATAGCATAGTTACTGAGATGCTCTTGGTTATAAATATTCGTTATTTTCAAATGACTGTATTTTATTTCCAGAGATTCTCCCTCTTATGTATTTTTTCTCCAATTTTATTCTTGCAACTGAATTCAAAAATAGGAAATGCAATTTTTATGCATAGTCTAAAGTTCAGATGTTGCTTTTAGTTCATTAAGTACAAAATGAGTCATCTGCATTTATAGTGGGCTATTTCATTTAAGTGACTACCCTATTTTACCTTACAAATGTTTCAAATTTATGTTGTGTCTAAAAGTCTACACTAAAATTATAGGCATTTTAGTCTCCTGTTAATCATAATAATGTAATTAGTAAGACTTAAAAATGCATTCAAGTCAAATGCACTTTCTCCAGTTTTAAAAATCCATTTATTTTTCACCTAACTATAGCATTTATTAATATGTAAAATACTAAATAAGTTGACAACATTGCGCTTGAAATGTCACAAACATTTTGGATGGCATGAAAAAGGAACTATGGAAAATAAATATATTAGAAAGGTAGAAAATTTCAGGGGAAGGAGAGGAACGTCCAATATCCTGGTAACAAAGACTGTCCCAGACAGATGTATGTCTTATAAATATATACTCAGGATGGGGCATAATACTCAGGAAATAGAAGAATATTCTTTTCCATTTCTCAAGGTAACTTGGGTAGCCCTATGTTTTTAAACCCTTTAAGCTCTCTTGCTGTCTATTTGTAAGTGCCTAAAATGTTTTCTTGAGAAGAGTCCAGTGAGCACAATTCCAGATCAAGAAAAAGCCATAAATGACATTAATCAGGGTTCTGATTACCCTACTGTACCACTTTATTCCAATTAGGAAGCTCAGCCAGGTTCACATTCACTGAAGACCCTACACTAGATCTTCATACTCTAACACTCAAGGGGACTGGCCTACAGCCAGAGGCGGAGCTGGACTGCTAGTATGTCTGCACACATAACTTGTGAATGTCTGTCATGCGAGAAGTTCTTCTCAGAAAGGTAAATCCTCTGCTACTTACTTTCCACTTTTCCATCTACACAATCAGAACTTGACTGCTTACAGGTGCCATAAAAAATACAGAACAAAAAAAAAAAACCAAAGATTAAAACCTCATCTGTTTGTAGGCTTCTCCCTTGTTTTCTTGTATTCTTCTTACCTTTCCCTTCTTTTTCCTTTAGATTTTATATACGTGCAGTCCTGAGTTGTGGTCTATGACAAGACTGAAACCACCAAAGCTTTTTCAATCTGATAAAGAGCCTGTAACACATTCAAATAGAGGCAGAAAGCATATTAGGGAATCGGAAGACTTTGTAACAGCTCCATGACTCTACCATATGCTGTTTTGCCCTGTCTCATTTTATTCAAAGGATATAGGACATCAGCAATGGAGATGTCCAAAACCACAGATAGACAGCTATAGTATCAAGCCTTCTAATACTATATTCTTTCCTATAATACATATTTATGTTAAAGTTTAATTCATAAAAGAGGCACAGTAAGAGATCAACAAAGTAATGTAAGATAAATCTTATCAACAGGACAATATGATAAATTCCTCTTTAAGTCAAGAATTTTTGCCTCCTCAATTAAAAGAAAAAACACTTCACAGACTCTCTTTGGTATGTCTGAATAGCCAGAAGCACTATGCTTGAGTTTGAGGCTATTATTAAATAAAATAAGGTTTTCTAGAACACTAAGTGATACCCCAACAGTCAACCTGATAACTGAAGCAGCTACTTGGCTACTAATGAACAGATATCATATTCAGTGCGGGTGCACTGGACAGAGGAATGATTCCCATTCTGGACAGGATGAAGTGGGATGCCAGAAGACCAGTACACTATGCAGAACAGCATTCAACTGAAAACATATGAAAATTTCTGGAATTTTCCAACAGATGACCATAGGTAGTGGAAACCATGGAAAATGAAAGGACAAATATCTTGGTTACTTTTCACTTGTTGCCAAGACAGAATACCTGACACCCAAAATTAGGAAAGGAAAGATTTATTTCTTACAGTTTCTCTGGAGTTTCAGTCCATACTCAGTTGGCTCTAAGACAGCATGTAGGGGCAGGTCAACCATTCATGGTGGCTGCCAAACAGCAAGATGAACCAGTGAGAGAGGAAGACCCGCGTTCTTCCTGCCTTACTCTGCATGTCAGCTCTACACCTGGGCAGGTACAGCACTCACATCACCAATCCCAGCACTACACAACAAACCAATCATGAACACCAGACTCAGCCCCTTCCACATTACAAGAGGACTTGGGGGGACACAGGATCCAACCAATACAACAAGTAAGTGAAGACTACTTTTACACCTTTCGGTTGTTTTATGTGCCCTTTTCCCCTTTTTGGTAGTTTTTAATCCATTGATGTGTGCATATGAGTTTAACCTCCAATTTTTCTTTCTGGTTCTGACCATAATTTATAATCTGCTAACACAAAGACCCACAGAAAGTGAGAAAAACTCTGGCTTATGGTTGGACACTATGATAAACAGTAAAAATGTTAACGTAATATTTTCAGTATCCACCTTTCCTAAGACAATAACTTGTGCATGAAAGCTGTAAGATCAAAGAAATTAAGAAGAGACATAAATCTTCCAGGTGTGGTGGCACACATTTTTAATTCCAGTACTCAGGATGTGGAGGCAGGGGAATCTCTGATAGTGAGTTCAAGGCCAGCCTGAACTACATACGTACAGCTGATCTCAAAACAACAAAACAAACAAATATAAATTTTTATACAAATGTAGAAAAATAGGATTGAGGGTGAAAGATGAGTGAGACATTGGATAATGCTCTAAACATGCAGTTTATGTTTAGTGAAACAAAAAAAACAATAAGTTAATCAAATATACATCGTTTAGTCCATTTTTAATAGTAGCATCAATACTGCTCAATTAATTTTGATTTACACAAGGCATAATTTTGTGGCTGCAAGCCAAAATAGAAAAAAAATTCATAGCAAACTATTTTATAATTTTCTGTTAAATCATGTGCATAAGGCTATCCTTTGTTGTATATGAGTACATTTAGAATGATATCCAAATGTTTATACACCACACTGCCTATGTGTGGTGTAGTTAAAACTAAGTTTTTTGCCTAACTCAGAAATCAGAATAGCTTGCTAATCACATATTGAAATGAAAATGCAAGGTTATGTAGACAGATGATAGATAGATAGACTGACAGACAGATGATAGATAGATAGACAGATAAACAGATTCTGAGTTTGTTTTAATCACAATTTTGTTTAAGGGAAGTCTTGATTCATAAAGATTTGCTTATTTTATTAATTCTAGCTTTGAGTGCTTTCTTCCTTTTACCTGGATATTAATGAAATTTATTAATCCATTTTACAAACATGTATCTACATTTGAGGAACATCCAGAAACTACCCAAGTCTCTCCTATTTCAGGGTGCTAATGGTGGCAGTGGACGGGTGCCAGGATCTGAAGGTGCTAAGCCCTTTATCCAACATTCCTTGCCTTCATTTCCTACATCCTGGTGATGGCTCCACTTCACCTACTCAAAGAGTTGTTTTTGAAGGGTAAAAATAGGATTCAGAAACTTTCATAAACTGAGCAGTGCTACAAAACAGCACTTCTTTTCAGTTTATTGTAGCTTATTTATATATTTGGCATAATTTCCCTAGAATTACAAGTTTTCAAATGAAATGAATACTATGTTGTGATTTTCTTTGTGACATGAGAAATAGATGTCTGACACATTTGGAAAAATGGTAACAAGTTCGTAAATCTGAAGGAAGATTGTGTAGTCTAAACACACTCTGATTATCATGACTAAAGAACTTATTTTCCATATAAGCTTTAGTTTCTCCACCAAAACAACAGACATATTTATTATTAGTATGATCATCATTATTCAGGAAACTGATAAAATGTTTTGTCATCACTGCAGTGATATATACATGATAATTTAATTGATTAAATATATATTACAATTTATATATACAATGAAATATGCAGTATGATTTTTATAATATGGCAGATTAGTCATATAGTCCATTTCCATATATTGTCATATTTATAAATTCAAAACATTATATAACACAACAAAGAATAGTTTTAGGAATATCCCCAAATACATATTTTATGACATAGATTATTTTCTTATGCCAGTTTTTTTTTTTTTTTTTTTTTTTTTTTTTGGTGTGCAGGGGATGAAACTTCCAACACTTTGCAAAGAACTGCATCCCCTACACTCCTCTTCCCTGCTGCTTTTTTGTAGGGGGAGAAGGGTCTCCCTAAGTATCTCCGTTTCCCAGGCTGGCTTGAACTTGTGATCCTCCTGGAGCAGCATTCTACAGTGCTACGATTAGCAGTTTACAACACCACACTTGCTTTGGCATAGTTTTTGTGACATAAATTTTGTGTAATGTACTGTGTGTCATGAGTTTGACAGTGGCACTTGGAGAGGATGAAGAGCGTCCACTAAGACACCAGACAGCAATAATCAGTACATCAATGTGTTAGTTACAGCGTCACAAAGAATTCAAGAACCTAGAGAAGATGGGAGTATAAAATAGGGACAACACATTTTCTTTGTCAACCAACATTAACTTTGGGAAATTACATTGGATATAATGAAATTATAAAATCTTAATTTTGAGGCTGGCTTTCAAATTTGCATATTATTCTTGATGTTGAACCAGACTGGGAGGGAAAAAAAAACTGTTAGACAGCTCAAGTGAGAAATAATCACACTTTAAATATAGAAAATTGTGCTCAAAGTCTATGATGCTCACGCTAGAAATTAGGGTAGTGATAAATACGAAAACAATAACATGCCTTCTCTCTTCTAAGAAACATTTAAATCCATTACATTTTCAAGGCAGCTGAGGAGAAGTGATATTTCTGTTAACAATCAGTTCTAAAGTTATTCCTAACTATGAAATGAATCAATTTACAACCCTGTATACCTCAATAATGACTATGTGCTTATTTAACCTTAAAATCTATAAAACACGCCCACAGAGACAAGCAATTCAGCAGCAATAAAAGCAATAGAAATTACAGGAGGTAGTCCATGAAGCACTGTTGAACTAGATCCCATTCTTATTCAGGTAAATACTGTACCTATTTGTCTGTGAACTTCTTTTTCCAGCCTCTTTCAATTATCTCTCAGTGAAAGAGGACAAATTCTCTTGCTTTAAACCTTTGCTTTAATGACAGTTTTAATTTGAATTCTCAGTACATTGGCTCCTTTGTGTTAGTTTATGAGGCAATAATGCACCGAGTCACTTCATCAACCAAAGTTAATATTCTTTGTGTATTTAATTAGACTTGACAGGAAAGAAAAAGCAGGTATAAATGCTAGATTTGCTCTAAAAATAATTCCAAATAATTCCTGGCTTAGATTAAATATGTATAGGGAACAACTGATGTTGGAGTGTGCTGTGGGGATGCTGAATCAGTAAGGCAGGCTATTGAAAATTATATCACTAGATTTACAATTTTGTATTACATCATGGTAAAACCATAGCTGAAGGAATTCCTTTAATTGTGGATTATTGCAGTTTTAGTCACCGGAGAGACTTAGCTAAACAGCCATTGAGACCATCAGAGGATGTTCTCATCGGTTTCATGAATATCAACTTTTAAGTTATCAAAAAAATGACATTTAAAATTTTAAGATGAATCATATTTCAGTGATAAAATCTGCAAACCATGGGTATCAAAAGACAATTTTATACACAAATTCATGTTTTGTGAAATGCTATAAACATAGTTTTTAACAAACAGTTGCTAAATCAAAGTTTTTAGCTGCTGCTCAGTGTGTCCCCAGGCACTGAGGATGTTGCTCCTGTCGAAAAGTGAAATTGTTCCATTAAAAGTTATTATAATGCTCTGATAGAAAAGATCACCAACTTCCCATTAAGTGTTTCCAAAGCTAAAAATAAGATTTTCTTCCTAGCTGAGTGTGGTGGCGCACCCTTTTAATCCCAGCACTCAGGAGGCTGAGGTAGGGGCATCATTGTGAATTCCAGATCAGCCTGTGCTACAAAGTGAGTTCAAGGCCCGTCTGAACTGCATAGTGAGGCACTGGCTCAAAAAAATAGGGCTGGAAATTTAGCTCAGTGGCCTAAGTGACTGCCTGGTAGGTGTGAGGTTGTGAGTTCAATCCCTGGTACCAAAAAAAAAAAAGAAAGAAAAGATTTCCTTCCCTTTATTTTCCCTCCAAGGTATCACTCTACCAACTTAAATGTTACAGACTCAGATCCAGAGAAAGGTATTTTATTATCTTGTTTTCACGAGTTTCCTATCAGATGGGCCTCCAGTGCAGAGCAGTAAGGTTTTCTTTGTAGCTGAATTTGGTCACTCAAGTTCTCTTTTGTTTTAGTTGACAGTTGATTGTCATAAGAATACTGTCCTGTGTAGTACTTGTGCTGTTTTCTTTTGTATATAATTTTATTTTCTGGAAGAAAAGGTCAGCGTTGTTCACATAACTCATTAATAAAATAGTAGATGTTAAGACAGCTATTGTCCTACTTCTTTTTAAAAGTCTGTTTATTAACTGAACACTGAAAGTTTACATTATTTCAAATCTTTCCCAGACTCTTGGTACTAATATTATCACTGTTAATACCAACTACTACTTTCACAAAAAGTAAAAGTAGATTACTCAGTTGAGAGTCTAATCAAAGAAGAACACTTTTTGAAATGTTTATATGAACTACAATGTTTCATCTTCACAAGGCTTCTGTGAGGTAAGTGCTATTATTTTCTCCATTTGACAAATGAAGAAAATGGAAGGAAAAATTTTAAATAATTCACATACAGCTAGTAATTAGCAGGGCTGACATTCCACCAAGGTGTATTACTTTATGCTATTCATGCCTAAGATACCGTGACACACATAACATGCAGGCTGAGTAAGCAGATAAAAAATATAATAAAGTCTTAAAACATTGACATTATATCAAAATTATCCATAAAATGATGGCCTACATAGCATAATTTTAAAGAGCAAGTTGCATGTAAAAATTGGCATCTTATTACATAAACAATATATGAGAGCTAACAGAGGCCCAAAGAAGTAAAATTATTTTCTTACTACGAGGCATCATCAAATAGCAGAAGGAAAATAACCAGGGCTCTCACTCTCACAGATTGACATGGCATCACTGGATTATAGAATTATGTTACTATTATTAAGATAATTTCAGTGCTGGGGATATGGCTCAGCAGCACGGTGTCTATCTGGCAAGTGTGAGGTCCTGAGTTCAATTCCTGATTAAAAAAAAAACCCAGAAATTAAATCCATCTCCAGTAAGTTTCGACCAGATACTGTGACAATTCCCTAGACAGATTTGAGGCATCCTGTCTCCTAGCATTCATGTCCTTTTCTAGTCTCCTCCATGTGAGTATGAACTAGAATCATCCATTCATTTCTGATGAATGAAATATGGGAGAAGTGGCTTCTGAGATTAGTTTAGAAAAAAGACCATGACTTTCACTTTGGCTTTTTTATCTCTTTTTCTCAGAGCTCTCACTCTGAAAGCCTGATGCCATGTTGTAAATAGCACAATAGAGAGACTCTTGTGGCAAAAAAAAAAAAAAAAAAAAAAAAAAAACAACTGCTAGCCATGAGTGAGAAAGAGCCTCCACAGTACCTTGAGGCACAAGTGTGAACTTGGAGGAGAATCTTCCCTTCCTCAGACTCTGAGATGACCTCAACCCTGTTTAACATGAAACACAGCCTCAGGAGCGTCCTGAGCCCACATCTCATGACCAAGTTGCATTTAGATTCCGGACTCACAAGACAAAGTTTTGGAGCCATGCATTTTCATGCAGCAATATAGAACTAATATATTATAGAGAAAGGCATAAATATGTAAACCTAGTGCAAGTAAATTTAAAATAGCATACTTTTCAAGACCAAAGTTCTATTTTACTTCAGTTATTGAAATTGTTCCCCCAAACTATTTTTAATATATCAAATCAGGTTTTTAAAAACTTGTTTAAAAACTAGATATAAATAAAGATTAATAAGTGAGTTATTTTTCAAGGGGATGGGTCAGTGGTTAAAGAGGTTCCATTCATACAGATCAGAAATAGTTGGAATTTTTCATAAGTGTAATACTAAATTCCTCCACATAACATTTAAAAATCTTTGAAGTTTACTTTTGGTACTTTTGTGAAAATATAGCCACGCTTTGTACAATTACAAACAAGTGACCAGCCAGGTGTGGTGGCACATGCTTGTAATCCCAGCACTATGGGAGGCTGATGCAGGAGAACCTCAAGTTTAATCATACTCTGTATAATTTAGAGAAATTCTGTCTCAAAATTAAAAAAATAACTATCCATAGAAGTTAAGTAGGACTCTTAAATATGACTGCATTTCTATGATTAATGAATGAATGCATACATTTGAATATATGACATTTATATCACATGTAAATATGTACATGGGAACCTTGAGACTTGAAATAAGTAAAAAAAAAAACACAAGGCAAATTAAGATTAAATATTTTATTTCTTCTTGAACTTTCTACCAATCAAACCTGCTAACATCTTTCAGGCTTACTCATTCAAAATTCAGATTTCTGTTACTTTCATAGCTAAGCAAATTTACATCAGTGACTTATGATTTTGGATTTCAACGACAAAGGAATTGATTAGGACTGTAATTTAATATATAATTCTAAAATGACTTTGCCTTGACTTAACAAGAATAAACATAATTTATTACTGGATGTTTTAAAAGTGCTACAACAATAGTGATGTTATTCTTTGAACAGTTACTCATTAGGATGCAAAAGTTGTGTTTTCAATTTTCCTTAAATTTTTCTTTACTTTTGAAAAATATTATTTATATATAAAATGTTGGACAACAGCCATTGCTAAAAAGATTTTTGAAATTATTATTCGCTACTCTATTTCTTCAGAGTCTTATATCATGAAAAATTCCTACAGATTTCTTTATAAATATAGTGAATGCTTATTCTTCTAACAGCCTGCTTAATGATTTGCAGTCGTATCACAGAATGTCACAGTTCTCAGAAGTTGGTAATCACAGAGCAGATGGTCCTAATTATGTAAGTAACATGCAGCAAGCATATAAAAGGAATTCAGAATATTTCATAACACATATGTGTGTATAAGTGTGCATGCATGCAGAAGATAGTATGAACAATATATAAATGAGTGTATACATGTTATATGCACAGATAAATACAAAAATATGTGTACATTGATAAGGACACACTAGCTCTATATTATTTCGTGGGAGAAAAATTCTTCAGGTTTGAAATATTTTCAATAGAGCGTTATGTTCTATGTTGTAAGGATAGATTTCCAAAATAATTTCTTAACCTTAGTATTCTCCTGTTTGAATGGCATTCTAATGTCTTAGTGTCATATCAAAAGAAGGAGTGGTATTATTTTCTATAGCTATCCATTTACCATTTTAGGAGTAGATAAAATGTCATGCATTTAATACACATTTCCATTTCCCAATTTTGTAGGAAGACAACATTCTAACCTCTAGAAATTAACTTTGACCTCATGATCCTTTGCTTGAAAAAGCTATTGTCAATACCAATTGCAATGAATATATTACATTTCATACTCTCTGTGAATTTGAAACTAAAGCCACTCAGAAATGTATCCCTACATACTTATTCTAGCAGCCTAAAAAGGTTTTAAACACTGATACATTTTAATTAAAGCAAATGAACAAGTATAAAATCATAGAATGGTACACTTTCTTATAATTATGCACTTAACAGTTTGACTTCAGTTTCTCCTTTTTAAACCCTTTTCCTATTAGTAGCGTCCCATAATGCCCAGTACAATAAAGAGATTACTCAAATGTGTAACAAATGAATCAAATACTGGAGAAGCTATATAAAATAATATTCAGATTGTAATTTATACATATTTAAAACAGCTTAAGGTGTATTAAGGTGTAAAGTATAAACTACAATAAATGTTAATAAATTATTAATAGTGCATTCTGACAAGAATTACAGATGGGCTTGATTCAAATAGAATTCCTGCAGGGGAAAACATGCACATTTTATTTTATGATTTAAATTCTGTAGAGAGCACAGTTTGATATGCAACACTTCAGAGAATTACAAGCTCTAGAAACAATCAACTTTCATTCTAAATGATAAAAATTAATACAGATGTTATTTTAAATTAAATTTGAAGCATTTTACAGGCAGGAAAAAAAGACTGTGAAAATTATGAACCTTAAAATACTTGTAATCCACCAGAGATGATGTTTTAAATTGCAATCAACCTGTCATAGTAATTTTCTACTTTAAAACTATATGTTTAAAAAGCAATTTTGGTTCAGAAAGTCAATTTTCAGCTCTTTGCCATTTTTTATTTTCCAAATTAAGCTTGCAAAATAGATGATTTACAGGTCAAAATGTGAAGGTTCACAAAATACTAAAAGTCTTCTGGGGAGAATTAAGTCACTACAACTGAATAAAAGTTAAGGGAAAATAGTTACACCATAGAAAGCAAGTAGTTGGCAAGACAGTGAAATTAAAAATATACACTCATACCATTGGCAGACTTCTGACATTTTCACTCATTTGAAACCTCAAAATGGTATCATAGATTTCATGCAGAACAGTACTTATTTACCAAATCAATTGTATAAAATTTGCATACAACAATTTGTCTTCTATATAAGCCTAAACATTTATAGTAGTTACCAGGCAAGTATATTTGAAAATACCTTTAGATTCTGCTCTGGCTTTATAAAAACTAAGGAGAAAACAAAACCATACACATCAGAAAGCGCGTTTTGGCCATGAGGGAGAGCCTGTGCACCTTAATGTGAGAAGAGTTCAGTAAGGTCAGATGTGGAACCCTGTGGCCTCTGTTCTCCAGTACAAGACAATAAAAAATTCTCATATTCCCTTCAAACTCCCAGCAGCTGACACTTGATGAGGAGTCTGAAATTTAGCATGAGGAAAATTAAACACTGATGTTCAGCCAGACTTTCATTGACTGTTTTTTGAAAGAGTAGGTATGATGTGCATGAACCAAAGGTATTCACAGGCAGTAATGCAGGCTTCATAACAAAGAATGTTATTATTTCTACACCAAATCTTATTATTTTATATTTTACATTTATGGCAAGGTCTTCAGATACTAAGACATACAATACATGGGGTGTTTCATATCTAGGCCAAGTGCTCCAGGTCTCCAGCAGCAAATGCTTATAAATGCAAGGTAAGTGTTAGGTATTTTAGCAGGTGGTTCATTGTACCACACTTAACTTCTCTTAAATCATTGAAATAGATAAACAATAAAAGTGTAATCTCCATGATCACTTTATTGTGTACAGCATATTAAAATGAAATAGATAAATTTGGAAGCTCAACAGAAAATCTCTGGCTGCTAAGTTGTCAGCAATTTTTGAATGTTTGTTAGACAATAAAATGTACCTCACAAAATAGGTGATTTAATTTGAAAGATAAATGTCTATATTTAAACATGTCTATGGAAATTTACTTTATGACAGTTTATTTAGGGAGCTAGCTTTTGTCAGTATTTTATATTTTCTGTCTTTATAAGATTACCAAAATGATCTGGAATTTCACAAATATGTTCACACCACTCTTAATGTTTGTGGAGAAGACCTCAAAATACATTAATTGTATTTATGTCTATAAAAAATCTATTCAGTACTTTTAGGCTTTTTTGTTTTATACTAGATATACATTTTGTGTAAGGTTACATAGGTAAAAACATTTCAGAAGTAGAATCTTTCAGCACAGATTCTGATGAAACTCTTAATGATAAATTTCGCATAGCAAGTACATACTAATATATTTTAAGCTACTTTTGAATAGCTACCTAGCTTATGTACTTTTTTCTATTTGAAGATATTTATGTACTTTAAAATAATAACAGATGGATATTGCATCAGTTGCTAATAACAGAATTGTTATTACTTATGGTATAGTGACTTGTGAAATAGATACACAAAATGCTAAAAAATCATTTATCTTTAAAACATGCAATCCTGAATTTTTTGAATAACCATAAGACTAAAAGATGCAATGTGACATACTGATAAAGCTCCTTTTTTAACTTTTCTAACTCCCTGATAATAAAATAAAAAATACAGGTTTGCTAAAACAAAGCCTCATTAGCTACAGAGATATCTATATCAAACTAAGTTTCATCTTGATGTGGGGAGATGTATTATGAATACTTGAATAACAAGTAGAATTAAGAAGTCATTGTGTTCCATACTAGACTTAGGGAACTATAAAATGACTGAATATGTTGCTGTATTTGTTAATATTTTTCTTTGAAACTTTATTCTGGCAGTAGTTTTGTAGTTTGCATTCCAAGCAAGTGTGTATTTTAGATATGCTTAAGATATAAACATTGAAGCACAGATATTGGTTTATAATAAAAGTTGATAAATATAATTTTAGATATTTACATAAGACTGAATATATTACTTCATTTCTTCTTCATTATACATAATTTAGGATGATAGATCTTAGATTTTTACTGATCCTTTTAACCCTGGTTTCACTGTCTGAAATAGTGAGTACAACAGTTCTATTTTTGTAGAATTCTTTGTTGTCTTGGGAAAACCTAAGTCCTGGAAAAAGTTCTTACTAAATAATAGCATGTATGTAATTCAGAGAGACAGTGGCATACAAAACACAAGCAAATATTTTTTTTTTTAAATATCATCAATTTTTGAGACACAGACATTAGAAATATTCCTTCTGTCTTTTTCACAATGGTCATCAAAATAGAAATACTTTTAAACCTAAAACAGTTTGTCTAAGAGGGAAAGATAAATGATGTGATAGAAAAAGTACATTAGACGAAGTGATGTGTTGGAAAAAGGAAAGAATCCTGCACTTTAGTTTAAACTCACTATGATCACTTGGTCTTGGTCCCATCAGTATACTTGTCTGACTGTTAGTATCTTCATCCATTTTGGAAAAGTAAAAAAACAGAGCACATAATGTACTTCTTCCTCTACAATTCTAGGAAGTTAACTAAAATACACCTAATATGATTTATGCAGAATTCTTTTCCAGAAATAGAGATATTAGTCAATTCACTGCTTTACTAGGATAGCAAGAATATAAGAAAGTCTACTCTAACCTGGGCCCTGGTGTTGTAGCTCTTCCAAACTAATAGATATAGGCTGAAGCACCAACTCTTTTGTGATCTACTCTACTAGAGTTACTCAAGTTACAACCAGTCTAAGCAACACATTTTCCCACTCTCTATTTGTTAGGAATATTGTCGCCTAAGTCTGAGGGAAGACAGGTTAGAGCCCCATGTTCTGGTTCTGTTGATGAGTGTCTGATAGGTAGATCCGTGACACAGTGGGACTGATCTATCACACGGAGAAGTCAATGTTTGCAGCAGCCAGTCCCATCAATATGTAAGTCAAGTTAAAATCTCTGTCAAATTGCTTCTTTTGTTGTACACAGTCAATCTGATTTTAATAACTGGCCAGTACTCCAAAAGCATTAGAGCACTATTATGAAACGTTAGACATTTACAAGACTTTAAAGTTGAAAGGTAACAAACATTGCTACACTAGAAAGAGAAATCTGTGAGGGCAATTAATACTGAAGTAGAAATCAGTCAGGTTCACGGACTCCAGCCTGTGATGTGGGATGAGAGCCTTGATCTCTTTAGTCAGACTGAGCTCTAACATCCCCTGAAGATCAACAATTCTAATTTGAATACTCCAGACTTCATTTCAATATGTGTGCCAGGAAAAGCCAATGAAATGACAGAATCAGGAAGCCAACTTTGAAACCCAATTCTTGCTTTAACACAGAAAGTAAGATTATCTTACATACAGTTTTTTACCTTTACTCTCCCAGTGCACTTACCAACTAAAATGAACTTTAACTCCTTTAAAAAAAATGATTATGAAATAATGCAGTTGCACAACTCAACAAGTTCACCTCACTTCACCACACAGCTAGAAGATGTCATGTATCATTGTGGTTAGTAACAAACTAGACTTCACTGGGTTCTGTGGTTTGCTTGGAGGGCAGGCCTGTCATACACCTGATATGGCATTTTCTACACAGAAGCATCTTATTTTATATTAATAATGAAATAACCCTACCTAATATTAATAAAGCACTAAACACATGCTCTTAGGAATAATGGGAACTCCTTGCTAGAACATTCAGAACCCAAGGCATTTAGATGCACAGCTTTTCATTTTCCAGGTACTTATTTGTTATTTCAAAACACCTCAGTCTCTGCAGTAACACTTTAAAACACATTTATAATGAAATTCCGAGAAGGTAATTCATCAAATTGCACTGTGAACTGGAACATGTTTTATAGCAGTTTTATTGTGAAAGAAGTCCAAAAAGTCAAAGCAAGTAGTACTTTACAAAGAAAAAAAAATCAGATAACATAAAATCAACTTTTCCACTAATTAATTTGAAATCTTTGTAGAACAATGACTGCAATGTCAGCAGGCAGGCACTGACTCCACAGATGAGAAGGACATAGTCTCATGAGCTCACACCAGCCGGACAGTCAAAACAGTTCTACTGTGAATGTAGCAGCCCGCTGGTCTGGACACCAGAGTATAAATAAAACCCAAGGATGTCTGAAAGGTTTGGTTTCTTTCCTATGTTTCATTATTTATTTAACAAATGTTAAAATGTAGACTACACATCCCTTGGCCACAATTTTCCATAGATTAGCTTTTAATTTTCAGCCAGTGGTCTTACCTACTGCTGGTCTTAATATTGAAAGTAAACAGTGATTCTGATTGGAATGAAATGTTATGGCAATATTTCATACTGGGATCACTTTCTGCAGATGTTTTCAGTTTATTTTCTGTTTACTCAACCTTGCAGGGAAGCCAATATTAGTAATATACATGATATAATTCAAGTTATTTTCTGACTGTAGAAAGCATTTGAAAGGGTATCAAATTACATCAAAGGTTATGTTTATATAGCAAAACCGCATAGCCAATTTATGCAAAGTGAAGGGAAATCATTAGCTTATAAGCTTTAGGAGGTACTCATGCAAGAACTGTCAATTTTTTTGTATGAAAACAACAATATGACTACATTTTTATATATGGCCACAAGGGTATTTAGTATTAACTACTATATTTGAACTTACTTTAAATTCTGAGAGAATTACTTTTGGAATAAACACATTTAATCTGAAATGAATTACTGACAGACTTAACAGTTGTACTTGTCCAGTGCAATTTTTTTCTCACTGAAAAATTCCTCCAATTCCATAATACAATGGCCAAATGAAATGTTCAAACTTCTAGTCAATAAGAACAAAGTTAAAAATATAAAATTTCACAGCATATGAAACTAATGTGCTAAAAGAGAAGAAGAAAGTGCTTAAGTGTATAGTTTAACTAAATTTGTATTTTTCTGCTTATTATAGAAATGGATTTTATACTTTTATGAAAGTGAAGTCTAAATAGTTTCATATCAGTATCTTTAAAATAACTTTGTCATTGGTAGTTTGTGTGAAATATTTAAATTATGAGCTCCACAACAAAGCAAATCTCTCTCTGTTTCTCTGTCAGACAGAGAGAGGCAGAGAGAGAGAGAGACAGGGAGAGACAGACAGACAGGCAGAGAAAGAGAGAGCAAAACCATTCCAAAATATTGGATGGAAAATTTAAAAATCATACTGAAATATATTCCTTCTAAATATCAGTGCTTCCAAGTGAGAGAAAAAGATTCAACATTTATCTTCTGATGTGTTCTGGGCTGGATTTCAGTAAAGACATACATTTAATATAATTTCTGTAAACTTGGTAAAAGGTATTTGCATTTATTCAGAGAATACGGAAGTCAAATTTTTCTTCTCTATTTGTTGCCTGCAAAGGATATGCAGTGTGGAATACAGACAATGACAGGTAAAACCAGTCTCCCAATCTATTTGAAAAGAAAGTGTTTGGGCACAGATTTTATTGTATTTTATTTTATTTTATTTTATTTTATTTTATTTTAACGAGGGGGAATAAAACACAGACATGAAAAAAAAAGCAAAAGAAGCAAACAAATAGCAACAGCAAAAAATCTAAAACAATAACAATATAGACTTTCAAAACAAGATGATAGGAATTTAACAATGGTTATTATATTGCATATTGTTATCTTCAAAAGAGTTGCTTAGATTATCAGATATAGACATGCAAAATTGATTTAATCATATGAGCATTAACTATTCTTTTCCAAGAACTAATAGAATCATTTTAGTCTAACATTTTAGCTATTATATATATATATATATATATATATCTCCAAATTTATGTCTTTGGAAACTGATTTCAAACCCATTAAAATGAGAAGCAACTCAAGAACAAAATGTGGTTCTTTTCCTGTGAATTCTGTAAGCATTGGCATTTACTTAAATATTTATTTTTTTCCAAATATAAAGTCAAGTGTATGATAGCACTAAATTCATATTGATTTTTAGGGTCTCTACTTAAAATGATGAACAGAAATGCATTTTCATGAACATATTAAGAACAATGAAAAGAACAAAAGTATTTTAGATTTCCCTGACTTTGAAATACAGTGAACTTTTCTTTTAAAGTGTCTCTTTGACAGAACGACTTTATTTTTTTCTTTGCTTTTGTTTAAATGCATATGCAGGTGAATTTTATTATGGAGTTCAGATATTTTTTCCTTAACTAAGAGATGCAGTCAAAAACCATGTGAAATAGAAACAAATTGTACACGTGCTTACTGAATAATTCTGGTAAGATGATTAACTATTCATGAGTTTAGATTACCTTAGTAATATTTCAAAGCTCATTAATCCACTCTATATTTAATAGTACCTTTATTATTTTCAACATAGTTTTACAATATTGTGCTTCAATTTATAATTTTTAAAAGTCTTATCCTTCTACTTTTTCAATAGAAACCCTCCGAGACATACAGGAAGCTAAAGAGTGTATCAGTTGCCTAACCCATCATGATATGGTGATTATTCCAACACCCTTTTTTTGGTTGTTGTTAGTCAGTATCATCCTGATGCTTTAGTTCAACTGTGTACAGAAAAAATGCGTGTCATGTCTTTCTCCATTAGCAAACACTGCACAAAAAGGGTTACAGTTTATCTTTGTGAAGATTTCTCTTAGGAGCTTTTAAAAAAGTGTGAGCATAGGCAGAAATGCATATAGCTATGATGTCTGCATTCATATTTGTAGCAAGATTCTTTCTAATGTACCTATTAGTGGGAACTAAACAGTTTGAATGTTGAAAGGAAGGGGGATGCAATTGATGTATAGTTCAACAGTCGATGGAATGCGGAGCTCATTAAATAGAATACAATTTATATAGGGTGAATTGCAGAGAGTTATGAAACCTTGGTGCTTACATATTTCCAACATAACTATCCTAGCTAAAAATAAAGAATTAAGCCCAAACATGCAAGATCTTTAGTCTCCTTCATGTAACTGTTAACATAGAGCCAAACTGAAACTTTGAATTCAGACTCCATACAATGTGGTGGTTTTATTTAAGGGAGGAATTCGACTGATGTACAGCAGTTACAAATTGCAATGGTTTTTAATAAGTGCAAAAGGTCTCCTAAAAGATACTATGGTACTGTACATTCTGTAACGCCAACACTTTTACCCAAACACAGAGGGAAGGAAGTACACAGCCGAAGTTGGCCCTAGGCAGACTAAATTGGGTTATTGCCTAGGGCACACACATTTTGGAGATGGGGTGGAATTCCAGCGCTTACTACCAGTATTTCTGTTTCTTTCATCTAATTACCTGTGGCTGTCTTTGCTGAGCTTCCAGGAGGCTGCAAGACTTCCTGCTTAGAAGCTGCATCAAGACATCCTAACACAAGCGGGGTGTAGGGTGCCTCAGGGCAGCCTTGAAGCAGAGTAAAGGTTATAGTGGCTAAATGAATCAAACCAGACAGAAAAAACTTTCGGCATCTGAGAAAGAGCAAGGTGATTCATGGTGATTCCAAGCATAAAAATGTTAGGGAAAATGGTCTTATAAGCGTAGGATTGGATGGCTATCAAATCTAAAGTGACTTTGTCTCCTACAATTACATTATTCACCCTTGCACTTAACTGTATGGCAATGTTCACCTATAGTCTATTATTTAAATAGAATCCTGTAGCCATGTCACCTAGTATAGAGCCAGTTCGTACTAGAACATTCTCAGAAATTCTACCCATATTATCTGATTTGGTATCTGATTTGGTCTTAAAACAGGAGGAAAATATATGTATGTAAGTATGTATGTATGCATTTATTTATTTATTAATTTATTGTAGTTTTGAGTATTGAACCTAGGCCTTCATACATGCTAAGGATGTGCTCTAACCCTGAGTTATATCCTAAATCATATATGGCACTTTTCAATGTCTTGATTTTAATGCAAATAATGTGGATTGAAATTAGTTTGTAAAATAATATCACTCATAGTATATGCCCATAACATAAGAAATAAAACACAGAACAAAAAATGTAATAAATGTCATTTGAGATAGCTCATCATAGGGAAACAATTAATACATAAAGCAAGTGAAAAGAAAATTTTCCAATAGTTACATGCAGTGGCTTGTATCTGAATTTTAGTCCTGTACTACTAGTTGAATAAACTGAAGGAAAACTGTGCACACACACATACACACACAAAGAGTATGGTATCTGATTCCCTATCCCATAACTCAGGGACCTGCTTTTGTAAACTCAGAGAAGCCAGCTCTGTGAGTTTATGCAGAGCTGAGGTGCTACTTGTAAAACTGTCTTGAAAGGAATTATGAAACTACCCATTCACACATCCAAGAAAGGCACAAAATTTTCTGTCTGAAATAGATGTAGAAGTGTATTGAAACCGACAGCTGTGCAGGCTGCCAGCTTGGGTACGGCTGTTCTCCTCTGGAGAAAAGCATGCATTTTTGTTGTTTTGGGAAGAAAATGAGAGAAGGGGATAAAAGAGGTACTACTGTATCGGATCTGTAAGGAATGAGGTCTTTTCAGGATTCGTGAAAAGCTAAGATTAGTATGCTATTGTTTCTGTATTTTTATTTCTCTTTCCTACATAAATTAGAAATATTAAATCACTCTCTTTTTTTCTGTTCTCTCTACCACCTGTTCCACTTAATTTCTCTTTTTAATAATTACTATGGTTAAATGGAAAGGAAAAGTATTGCAGTTATAAAGTAGACTAGGTAAAGCAGGCAGTTTAAAAGTGTCATGTTTTTGCCCTGTGAAATTAACATGGAAAGGTGTTGAAAAGATAAATAACTGACATCATAGTTTCTTGAAATAGACAATTATGTCTATAGGATCATTCAAGAAAATTCCAGGAAAAAAATACTACTACCCACTATTTAAATCAAACAAAATAATATAAATTCTGACAAATAGCAATAGGCTTAGTTCTAGACAATTTTTTTTGGTGACAATTACTTGTGCTTTCAAAAAATTATAGATCCTATTAAGTATGCAGGGAAAAAAGGCAAGGGGGTAATATTAGCTACAGGTCAGGAACTATGCTAGTTATTTTGCACACATTACTTTTTAAATTCTCATAACAATCCCTTGAGATAGGTAATATTATCTTCATTTTAAAGATGAAAAAATTGGGTTTAATGAGGCAAAATAACCTGCAAATGGCCCTTAAGAAACAACAACAGAAAGACTTACTGAAATTCAAATATTCATAAACATAGAAAAGGAGATAGGAAAAATCCAAATTTTCCTTCCTGAAAATGTAAGTAGAAATTAGGTAAAGAATGCGATAAGCCCAATATTGCTTTTCTCATAGTTGGTTTTACTCTGAGTACCATGAAAGTAAGTAATTTCTCAATTTAAAAATCATATTTATTATATTATTTAATAAAATGTTATCAAATAATATTAAGCAAATATTCTATAATAGATTTATAAGGATAGAAGGGGAGAAAATATGTTTACTTATAAGACAAATGTCAAGTTGCAAGTGTTTTCCAATTACAGTTTCAAGCATTGAAAATACCAATATGTCATAAATTACCAAAATAGCCCAGCTATAAAGAAGGATAAGCTTGAGGCTTTTATAGGTAAGTGGATGTAACTAGATACCATACTCATAAGTGAATTAAATCAGACTCACATGTGCAAAAACCATATTGCCTTGCTAGTGTAAGAAACTGGAAGCAAATAACATCCAAAAGTTATAGATAGAGTAAAAGGGAAAGAAACCACTTGAAGGGAGATCACACTGTTTGATCAATTTTGCATTCCTGTATGTGGTAACCTGAGCAACTATGTTGAAGATAACAACATGTAACAACCCTTGTTAAATTCCTATCACCTTATTTTGAAATCTTGTATCACTATTTTGTTGTTGTTGTCATCATTTGGGGTTTTTGTTGTTGTTGTTGTTATTGTGGTTTGTTTGCTTGATTGCGTCTTAATTTTTCTGTGCTTTTTTTCTCTTTAAAATAGAAAAAAAGAAGCAATCTACATGTTACGATGAGCGAGGGAGAAAGAGAAAACGGAGTAGGAATAGAGGGAGAAGACATGACAGTTTGAGTGTCTCCATGTCCATATGACTAGCCTGCTTGTAGTAAAAACGTAAAACTAAACCCTTGCTACAGGCAGAAAAATATACCAGAATTAAGAAATAATAATAAATATGCTGTATAATATAAAACAATGGAAAAAATATTCTTTAGTGTGTGCATGCAAACATTGGAGAGATCAGACATCGGCAAGGTTTGGAGAGTCATCAGAGAATACGATTTTTTGTTTATATAACAACGAGGAAGGTATACCAGAAGCCATTTAATTGTGTAAGTTCAATACATTTCCAATGCCTTTTAATAAAAAATCAGGCCAACACACAACTATAAGAATGATTTTTTAAATTATGAAAATTTTTAATATATTTATATGACCACAACTAAACAATAATGATTTCAAAAAATTAAGTGACAAATGTAAAACGTAGACAAAGGGAGTTTTTAGCTCAGTTTTTGTCTATATGCGCAAAATAAATTAAACCTGATTCATTGTATTGATTTCTTAGAGTTGTCTTAATATATTCACCAGTGGTTTTAAGATCTGTTCAGCTAAAGCGATTACCACCAATCAGGAGTCTGACAAAAATAAGATGATTATACATAGCAGCATCTGGGCCTTTATTTTTGTGATTATCAAAAGAACTCATAACTTAATGGTATTCATCTGCCTGTGTTAAGTCCACAGGAGCTGTGTTTGTTAGCTAACATCCAAGAGAACCAGTCAAGTATTTTCACTTTGTGCTGGTCATGAAAAGAGATAATTAATAAACTGACTTGCCCAGAATGTTAAAAACAGTAATCACAAAAACCCCTTAGATCTCTGTTTCTTACCACTTGATTATGTTTTATCATTAAAATCATAAGATTGGCTTCATGCAAATCAAAAATTCATTAATTGTTTTCTGCAACCATTATAACAAG
>RJWM01029152.1:0-24769 GCA_004363535.1 Dasyprocta punctata | reverse complement strand
TGAAAATTTTCCACTTAAGAGGAAGTTTCGGCACATATGTACTCACAAATATCTTAGCTATATTTTTGGTAAACAAGGAAGAGCAAAGAAGCAAGGTAATAACTCAGGAGGATGCTGGGAAAAATAAAAGATTTTCTATTTGAACTTCTCCTTTTTTCTTGCTTCTTTCACAAATATCAGTCACTTTCCCCTATCTGTAATCATTCCCAACTCAGGAACCAACTCTTCATCAAAGTGTTTGTTCCCTTTGCAAAGGTTTGGGCATAATTATGATTGTTAGTAGACAGGCAGTCAAGGGAAGAAAACACTGTAGCGGGCCAGAAGCAGTGAGATGGTGTGGGAGAATGAGGATATGGGAGATGGGAGTAGGTAGGAGAGGCTGCCCCTGGAGGACTGGATGGCAGATGAGAGTGAGTGACTAAGAAGGCAGCAAAGGGAACAAATGATTGAATTGCTTGATATTATGCAAGAAAATTAATGGGTGGGGGATTGGTAAAGACTTCATAGTTACTCAGTAACCAGAGAACAATAACCCGGAAGCTTTTTAACCTACATTCCACTGGAAATAAGGGCTACTACTGGCCAATGTGCTTCACTGAACATACTCTAAGGAGGGCTGACTTATCCATACCAGCTTGCTCTTTGTCAAATCCAATGACATTTTCTGTTAATAAACAGAGAGAGTAGGGTTGTCGCCTTAGGAGATCTAATGGATCTGAGGAATAACAAAAATGGGATGAAGGGAAAAATCATAGGTTAGCCTTGGAACTCCCGTGCTTTTAATTTGCATCAATTTTCTTATCAGC
Organism: Dasyprocta punctata; assembly: GCA_004363535.1. Lineage (NCBI taxonomy): Eukaryota > Metazoa > Chordata > Mammalia > Rodentia > Dasyproctidae > Dasyprocta > Dasyprocta punctata. Next base: position 23,963 of record RJWM01029152.1, on the reverse strand, counting down.
AGCTCATTCTCCCTCTGCCTGAGCCGGTGGACTTGTTCATATACTGACACAGGTCACCCTTTCCTGGGTCTCCAAATCCCTGCTGGTGTTGCTGTTTGTTTGTCTATTTATTTGTTTTTAAGCATTTTTCAAGATGTTGCTAAGAAGGAGTGAGGGAACATATTTACTTCATATTCTTGGCTTTTGGCTATTCTAAAATCTAAGATGTTTTGTCTGTCCCCATCCAAGACTGCTTTCAGTTGCCCAACTGATTCTTCATTTTAATGAAAAGTGTTATCCTTTTCTCATTCAGTTCAGATAATTGCTGCCCGGGAAATCATTATAATTAAATTCAATTTAAAAATGAGACTCCACCTGCAACCATGTTAAACCTGCATTTGTATAAGGAAGTTGGTATTTTCACTTTGTATTAAATGCCAAAGTGCTTAATGATAGATTTTTCAATGGTGATAGTTAAAGGGATTTATCTCTTTTTAGACATGATTAATTACTATTCACATGTATCTGAAAGGAAGTTATTTGACCCTTACAAAAACTTTTTTCATAAAACAGAATCTACCATTAAGCAGGCTTCTAGCAAGTGAATTTGGTTTTCACACAAGGAAATAGAGTAACAGAGATAAAAAGAAAAACAAAGTATTTTCAGAGGGTCTTTGAAATGATACTGAAACACAGAAGTTCCTTAGATAGCATTTGGCATTGTTTGACTTCTAACACCTTTTCTGGGTCCTTTCCCCACACCAAGGCGCTGTCTTCCAGACTTCAACCAATGAGCACATTCCAATTCCCTGGCCATGGTGGTTTGATTAGGAATCAGTGGATAGTTTGCTGGAACTTCTATGAAGAAGAAAGTCACTCTCTTCTTTAGGAGCTATGTAAAGAAACTTTATATTTCTGAAATGTGTGGTTTGAAGATGTGAGATCTAGAAGTATCTTAGAAATTTTACTATCAAAAAAGGAAATTCAAAGTGTTCACAATCATTTGAGCTGTTAGGACAAGCTAGTCCTACCTCTGGTTTTTTTCAGCCACGCCTGCAGACCTTTACAGGGTTGAAGCTGTGTTCTGTCACTTGCAACCCTTAGAATCCTGGATATAGTGAGGCAAAATCACATGACTGCCCATCTGGAAGTCAGTAGAAAAACTGTCATTGTCTGCATTGCTTAGTGTTTTAGATCAGAAGCTCTTGGGCCTGGCTGAGTCACTTAGAAACTTGGTTAAAAAAATGTATATATGTCAAACTTGAAGACCAATGACTTTAGGAAATTAGCAAATGCATAGGTGATTTGAGAAAGGGATCTAAGATACTATGAGATAGATCTAAGAAAAAAGGAAATGTTGGAAGTTGAAGGCAAATGAACACAAATTTACTTCTCTTATTCAACTCTTATTTACTTAGAGTCATCTAGAAACAAAATACTGTGTTAAAACTTAGTAGAACTGATTACAAGGCAGTATGGTACAAAATGTATCCACTTAAGGAATTTTTTTTAATCTGATAGGACGCTAAATATATATGTTTATAAGTCCCCTGCAACTGAAAGGCAAATGCTGAGAAATCCTTTCTATAGTGTTTAACAGCTTACTAAGCAAATTCACACTCATCATATCATTTGAGTCTCACAACAACCCTTTGAGATAGGCAGTTGCACTTCCCTATTTGGCAAAAAGAAACCGACATTAAAAGTGTGTAAAGATAAATGCAAATGAATGTCACTATAGCATTACTTATAAGAGGAGAAAACTAAAAACTGCTTACATATCTATCAATAGTGAAGTGGCTAAATACATTTTGTTCCTGCATGAAAGGAAATCAGAGGCAGCTGTTAAAATAATGAGGTGAAGTTTCTGTTCTGGGTAAAATGGAGTCATCACTCTCCATCCTGTTTACCACTGAATTAGAATTGCCAGATTTATCCAACAAAAATACAAGTTGCCCAGTTAAATTTTATTTTGAGGTAAACAATGAATTTGTTAGTCTAATTGTATCCTGTGCAGTATTTAAGATAAACTTATACCAAAAAAGTATACAGGGTGTCTTGTATTTTACCCAGCAACCCTAAACTAAATACAACTAAAATTATAAACAAAATGCATGGAGAAGTTATCTGAATACTGAAAAGTAAATAGAATTCCAGAGATTGAGGAAAGAGGACTAGAATTAGGAACAACCTGATAAATTTCTTGGATATTTTTGTTTGTCTTGTTTGTTTTGTTCTTCTTTTCTTATTTGTAAGCCTGGACTGAAAATCAATCCAAGTCCTAGAGCAGCAAACCCAACCCAAAGAGCAAAAATTTCAAGAGAAGTCCTCCCTTTCTACTCTGAGAGTGATACATGGAGTCTTGTGTAGGACAGAGAAACCAGTAGAGGTGCCCTGGTTCATTTGTTCATTTTTCTTTCCATTCTTACTACCTTCCCTCTTTCTTTCCTTCTTTCCTTCCTTCCCTTATTTTTTCTCATTTCTAATCATGACACAAAGCAAGCCACAGTACCGAAGCTACAAAGCTGCAGTTATATATTTACAGAGAAAGAGATAGATAGATAGATAGATAGATAGATAGATAGATAGATAGATGATAGACAGATAGATAGACATATCTACATACATATATGATATATAGACATACATAGATATATACATATATCAATATACATAGATATATAGATAAATATTTGAGATTCTGAAGAACTATGATCTGAAGACTGTAAGGGGGAAAATATATCACTTACGTATGCAGGCAGATCCAAATATAGGAATTGTGTGACCACATGGGGGGAGACCAAATCCTCTGCTTTCCAGTTAAACAGTCAAAGAATAAGATAGAGGCACTCCTTGATATCAGAGAGTGTTAGGAGACTAAAGAGAAGTAGTTGTTAAAAATAGTGTATATAACGTGGTGAAATTCTGGAGTCATTCTAGAGATCTGCATGTGTTGAAATGATCCTAAACAATATTCTAAAGTTTTAAAACTAAACAACAGAGCAGAATACCACCCAGATTCCAGGTTTCTCACAGGGTGGAGCACTCATGGGGTGGATTGAAACAGTACTCCAAATTGAGAAAATTGAGATGAGTTGTACACACAGTCCACAGAAAGCAGCAAAAGTCAAAAATAAGTTACATAATCCCAACATACAATGGCTCAAGGCAAACATTCCCATTCCAAAAGGAAGAAATAGAAAGATAGAAAAAGAACAGGAACTAAGCAAGACCAAACCCCAGCAAGGCAAACATTAAGACCTGTCATTCCATATTTAACCTCCGGGACACATGATGGTGTGGTGTGAGCTCCAGTGGTATGACCTCTCCCTTAGGCTGGCTATGCTTGATGCCTGCAGCTTTCCTCAGCAGACATTGCACATTCCTGACATCTCCAACTTCCTGGGACCTCCACTGCTTGTCTAGTTTCATTCCCTCAGCTTCATGCACCCACTTTTTGGGGGTTCCTTGCCAGGCCTTTCAGGGGTTCCTTTGAAATTTGGACAAAAGCCTCCAACGAGCCTCAACTCTTGCATTCTGCATGTCTGAATAGCCATCTATGCACAGGCAGTTCCAAAGATTACCATTGCATTAAGAAGTACCCTGTTCCCATTTGGCCATAGCTTCAGCAACTTCTGAGTGTCTGGAGACTGAGTATGTTGAAATGAATCCTAGGGAACAAATTCCCTAGGAGGCCTTTCTTAATCAGGAGTCCCAGGGGCTCTCTTTTCAAATGAAAGGTTTGCACTTTTACACCTTTGATCCTGTGGGGTAGGGGGGTCTTGCTAATTCCTGGGATACCGTCACTGAATCTTTTTTCTTATCTAGTTCAAAATACCTGGTTACTTTTTAGTGGCACTAATCTCTTAGCAACCACACCTCCTTTGTCCTCATGCTGTTCTTTTAAGGTCTAAATTTAACTTTTTCAACCTTTTTTGCTCTGCTTTTTGTTCCCACTTTTTATTGTATATCTGGCTAATAGCAGTTAGGAATACCCATGCCACAGCCTGAACATTGGGATGCTTGAAATTTCCTCTTCCAGATCAATAGTGTGTTACCCTTAATTTCAGCATGCAGCAAAGTCTCAGGACATGTGGAAAATGCAAACAAATTTTTGCCAGAATGTCATATGTATGACCTGTAGTTCAATTCCCACTAGAGTCATTATTCTCAATTGAAATGACACGAGCCTAACCATTACTTCTCATGTTCTTATCAGCTAGTACTAGTCTTCTGCACTCCTACCAGAATCATCTATCAGTCTGTTCTTATAGCATTCTATGTTTTCCCTAACCTGCATCTCCAAACTTTTCCAAATCCTTTCCACAAATCACTTCCAAAAGTTTCTGAGCCACGTGGTCAAATATAGTACAGCAATGGCTCTACTTCTCAGTGCCAGTTTTCTGTATTGGTCAGCTTTCCCACCACTGGAACAAACTACATTATAGCCACAACTTCAATGAGATTTAATTTGTCTTACATTTTCAGAATTCAATCCCTGGTCAGGTGGCTCCAAGAGAGAAAGATCATAACCAAATGGTGCAGCAAAGCAAAGGTGCTCAGTTTATGACAGCCAGGAAATGGAGCAGGTTGGAAAGTGAGCCAGAGAAGAGGGCAGAGATCAGAAATAGACCCCAAGGTCACGCCTTGATGACTCACCCAGACACATCCACAAGCACATTTTACTTATCCCTTAGGCAGTTCCCAAGCCAATCAAGTTGGCAATTAGGTTGGGGATACCTTTATTTAACTTGATTTGAGCATGTGCTGCTTAGTACTGATTGTCAACTTCCCTGGATTAACAGACTCATGGGGAGGTGATAGAATTTTGAGGGCATGAACCTCATCAATGGGTTCTTTGTTGAATGAGTGTTAGAAGCCATTAGGTATTAGACCTGGCTGGAAGAAGTGGGTCATGGAGGATGTGTCCTTAGGGAATGACCATCGTCTTTGACCCCTTTTTCTGGCTCTTTCAAACTTAGTGTGCTTCCTGGTCACCTCGAGTTCAGCAGTTTTTCTCTGCCACTCCCTTCTCCCAAGCTGTTTCTGCATTGGAGACATCCAACAATGGACTGAAGCTTCTGAAACAATGAACCCAAGTAAGCTTCTCTTCTTTAAGTTGTGAATGTCAGGCATTTTATCCCAGCAACCAAAAGCTGACCACTAAAAGGATGGTGTCCAGTTAGTATGTACAATTCTTATGTTTTCATGTATCAGTTAACAAAATAATTTGTAAAAGATGAGATAATCAACAATAGAAAACAAACAACCCAACTTTAAAGAGTTGGCATTAATGGGCTTCAGAGGAATTTCAAGGGAAGGAGAGGGGAAAGAAGCTCAGACTCAAAAGTTTAAAGAATGAATGAGTGATATGTAAATAAGACAGGGGAATGTCTTATTTAGAATGAGAAAGAAATTTATGGCCAAGTAATTTAAAGGGAAAATAGTATTAATGAAAGAAATTTGTTAAGAGGGTATTGTTTATGATAATCGATAATGATTGTATTCCAAACAAAAGGAAATACGGGCAAGTGGGAAAAGGGAAAAAAACATTAAAGGGGCAGCACTATTGAAGCAAAAATCAGCAAGAAATTGAGAATAAAGAGGGAGTTACTAGCCTTAGCAAAGAAAGGATACAGTTCTGACTTTAACACTGTGGTCAAGGACTAAAAGGAATTTTTGAAGGTGGCAAAGAGAAAATGTAGTAGATGATATGACCTCAGATGACTGCAACATTATCCACCCCATACTTTTCTTGAAATTTCATTTTTGACATTCCTGTCTTTGAAAGGTAGGAGCTAGAGCCCTTTTCTCTTCAATTTGAGTAACATTGGTGAGTATTTCAACCAATACAGTACATCAGATATGGAAGCTAGGACAGAAGCTAGCCTGCAAAACGAAATGCATCTTCTTTGCTCACTGGAACGCTCACATTCAATGCCTTAAATCTCCTCTATTCAAAAAGTCCAAAGGCCAAGAAAGCCAATTCACATGGAAAAATTACATGTAGGCTGTTATGGCTTGTGTCTGAATGTCTCCCCAAAGCCTCATAGGTGGACTTCTTCAGAAGTGGCCAGATCTAGAGTGTGTGATTGATTAATGGTTCAATGTTGGGATTAAGGGTGTGTGATTACTAAATCAATCCACTGATTGGCTTAGCACCCTAATCCTGATAGTCTGGATAAGATAAAAGGGGCAGAAAGACACCATTTAGGCCTTTTATTGCTTTTGCTACCTTGTGGGCTCCATAAACTTTTTGTCCTCTATGACGCCCCTCTGCCATGTGCCACTCTGCTTGGAGCCAGCCAACTATGGACTGAAATCTTTGCAATCCGTGAGCTAAATAAACCTTTCCCCCTTTAACTTGGATGTCTGGGTATTTCATCTCAGCAATGAGAGAAAACTAATTAAGACATAGGCCCTCCAGTCCACAGTACTGCTGCTGTTTCTTCTATCTCAAACACCAGGCTTGTGAATTAATGACTCTTGTAATGATTCCAGCTTCCAAGTCTTCCCAGCTAAGACACACATGGAACAGAGGTAAATCACACTCACTGTGCCCTTCCCAAATTCCTTACTTACAAAAAATGAACTGGCTGCTATTTTATACCACTAACTTTGCAATTGTTTGTTTTGAGAACTAACTAAAACAAACTACCTTAGTTTATTGGAAAACTGCTATTCTATATTTCATAGGTTCTGAGGCAGGCTGGGAGAAACAATAGTAAAAGACGACTGCTGGTTTCAAGAAGTTTATGATTAGAAGTCAAAATTAGACGTGTTATGCAACCCCACTTGACCATGCAAACCACCCAATAAGTCAGAGAGTTGGTAGTGCTATTAGAATTTTCTTAAAAGGTTTGCTGCTGAGAATAAGGAAGGTCATGATGGACAAGGGTTTTAATGAGTAAACTATTATAGTTAATGTTCTCAGAAGACAACAAGACATTACTAAAAAGATGGTTTGATAGCAATGAAGACCCAGCTGGATTAAACAGCATGCATTTGGAAACAGCCCTATCAGCTCAGTTGGATCACATCCTCTAGCAATGTTTACCAGTTTGGAGGACAAGGTTGGAAATTTAACAGTGGGAAAGATCTGAGTTTTATCTAGCATGACAATTACTTAATTCATTTAGCAAACATTAAACACCTACTGTAAGCCAGCACTGTGCATAATGGAGTGAAAGAGAATGGTACATAACTGAAAATAGAAGTATGTTGAAATATTAGGACTTTGAGAAAATTTTTAGAAGTTTTTTACAGTGGAAATGAGATTGACCTGCCTTTTAGTAACTGTGTTCAAATGATACAAGTATCACAGTTAAAAGAAAGTAAGTCTCAGGTAAATCAAGGCTCCTTACAGTTCTGAAATTATGCAATTATATGAGACCTGAAATGAGGTGAGAGGGAAGGTAACAATGACAAGGAGATCATAACTAATATTTGAAGTGCAGTCAAATTCTGTTTTAACTTCCTCTGGTACTGACTTACTTTCTTTCGAGTCACTTAGCATCTGGTTAGTTTGATGATAGTAGCTAGCTAGATTTTCAAGAATAGGCAGTTATTTGCCAAAACCTTATTTCAAAGTTAGCCTGGCCAGGTATGGAGGGGCACGCCCATAATCCCAACACTCTGGGAAACTGAGGCAAAAGGATCCCAAATTCAAGTTCAGCCTTGGTAACTTAGTGAGACCCTATCTCAAAATAAAAATTGATGTGGATATAGCTCCATGTGAAAACCCTGGGTTCAATCCCCAGTACTGTTAAAAAGAAAAAAATTTTTTTTTTAAGATTTGGCTGGATTTCTTTGTAAGGAAGCTTATGTTTAGCCTAGCTAAAAACTGATGTTTCACATGTCTAGGGTTTAAAAAATCTGGTGCTCTGAAAACTGAGGAGAACTATCCTGACATTATGCTTCTTGTCAGTTTTTAAAAATAATCTCAGCTCTTCTGAGATGCTTATCTCTGAACCTCCTTGGTGCAAAATAGTGACCTTTGTTCCACATTACGTCATGACAACTACAGACAAATGATGTTTTATAACCATGAGTCTGTGGGCTGTTCGGGGGGCAGGCCTCACAGCCTGTCCACATGCTCGGCAATAATAATTGGACTTATGACTTGTACAGAAACTTCTTGGTATCCTTGGGGGATTAGATCCACAACCTTCCACTGAAAGCAAAACTCAAGGATGCCTAAGTCTCATGTAAAATGATGTAGTATTTGCACATAACCTATGCACCTTTTCCCATATGCTTTAAATTATTTCTGTGTTACTTATAATACCTAATGCAATGTAAATAGTGTAAAGCAAATAGTTGTGATACTCTTTAGGGAATAACAAAAAAAAAAGTCAGCATATGTTCAGTATAGATGCTTTTTGTCAAATACAGTAATACCTTGACTCACAAACACTTCGTTTGAAAACAATTTGGTTTGCAAACAAAAGCATTTGGCAAAATTTTGCTTCTGTTTGCAAACTCCACATCGGGTGATGAACACAACCATGGCCCTCTACCCTACACAAACACAAGCAGTCATCATCTCCAAAATCGTAAAGCATATTAATTTTGCAAACCAAAGTGGTTGGTTGAATTTATGGTGTGGAATTCATGGATGTGGAGGGCCAACTGTACTTGATTTTAGTGGAGTCAACCAACTTTGACAATTAAGTCTGGTCACATAACTCAGAAGGTCTTAGGTGACCAACTCATTATAAATAACCTGGACCAGAAGCAGTCCTTGGGCCTCCTGGTATGAAGGTGTTTTCCACACACTGTTGATGGTTTGAGCCTGGAAACAAAGCATGTCTTGTCTGACCCAGCAGTGGAAAGAAAAAGAGAACTAGACATGAAATCTCCAGATACTTCAAATGTATATACTCTCTCTAATATTGTCCCTGAATCCTTTGCTTGTGATACAACTATTCCCAGGTTAAATTATTTGAGTCCTGTGAGCTGTTCCAGCAAGCAGTGATGGAACACTTAAGGTAATTGATTTAATCAATGCACAGAGAGTGGAGAGTAGGAAGGATAGACGATCTCTGAGGAGACTTATTTATTTATTCAGTCTTTATTGAGTGTTTACTGATTTCAAAAATCTCACTAAGCAACTGGCAGACAAAAATAACTCAGACATGACCCTTGATCATAAGATTTTCACATTGTGAGGAAAAATATATAGACACACAAACAAAAGATCACAACCTATTGCTATAACTGCCAAAAGAGGGGTTCACAAAAGCAATGCTGAAGAGAACAAATCATCTTGAGGGAGTATTTTTAGGGCTCCATATTTAAGCTTAGTCATAAATGATGGGACAAGTTATCAAGGAGAAAGAAAAAGGGGAAAAAGCAAAAGAAATATATTCAAAGAAATAAAAGTGTGATATTTTGTTTATATACATTTCCATAAATATCTATTTAAATTAATTATAATAACAATTGTGTACTTGAATACTATAAAATCACTAAAAACCATAAAAACATTCTTTAAACACTAACAAAAATATTTGCTATACCTTGTATATATATTTCTAGCCTCAGAGGAAGGCCATGTTTAAGAAATATGTTGGGGTCATATTTCTTGAACATGGTCATTGAGAAAGAAGAAACAGGTAAAGAAACATTTGTGGCAATTTTCCCAAACATTACAAACATGTGGCCACAAATTTAAAAGACTTATGAATACTAAACAGAATAACCATAAAGACATTCACACACAAGGACATAGCAATTAATTTGATGAAGAGAAAAAAAGAAAAACTAATGTTACCATCACAGAAGCAACAATTAGACTGACACCTGACTTCCTATAGAGGTAATAGATTCTAGGATGCAATAGACTTGCATCCTCAAAGTGTTCAAAGAAATAAACAGCAGTCAAAAATTCGATGACAAAAAAAGAAAAATTCTCTCCAACATTCAACTGCAACCACTATGGAAATCAGTATGGCGAGGCCTCAAAAAAATCAAAACTAGAAACTAACCCAGCTATTCCCCTTGTATGTATCTTCCTGAAAGAGATAGAGATATCGTATTACAAGAATACATGCGTACCCATGTTTATAGCAGCACAATTCATAATTGTCAAATCTTGGAAGCAGCCTATATGTTCATTAACAGATAAATAAAGGAAGAAAATGCTGTATTTATACACAATGGAGTGCTACTCTGCCATAAACAAGGATAAACTGCAATCATTTGTTGGAAAATGAAAACACCTTGAGGCCATAACATCAAGTGGAGTAAATCAAACACACAGGTTTGAATATCACATGGTTTATCTTACATTAGAGCCCAATATAAAAATAAAGTGCAAAGTACAAGCCAGACAATAGGAAAAAAAGAGAGCAAAAAATGTTACTGTGATCCAGCATGGGCTTTGTTTTTCAAAAGACGCCATTAAGAAAGTAAAAGGGCAACCAACAAACTGAGAGAGGATATTTGCAAATCGTGTATCTGATAGATATGTATACAGAATATTTAAAAAACCCTTACAACTCAACAATGAAAACACAAATAATACAATTAAAGATGGGAAACGATCTTGGTTTTTTTTGTTTTGTTTTTTGGTACCAGGGATCAAACTCACAACCTCATGCCTGCTAGACAGGCGGTTACACCACTGAGCTAAATCCCCACCCAAGGACCTTGTTTTCCAAGGAGGACATTACAATGGCCCATAAGCACATGAAAAGATGCTTAATGTCCCTGATGATTAGGGAAGTTCAAACACAGTGAAATGTGATTTCACACCCACTAGTATGGCTAAAATAAAAAAGAAAATAACAAGTTTGTGGAGAAACTGAAATTATCAAACAATGCTAGTGGGGGTGTGAAATGATGCCTCCACTTTAGAAAACATTTCCAGTGTTAAACCTAGACTTCCCAGATTAGCCAGCAATTCTAGTCCTAAATAAATATGCAACAGAATGTGTATCACCTATGTATCAACTGACAAATGAAAAAACAAAACATGTATATAGTATAACTTGGCAACTACTAATACATTTTACAACATTGATGAATCTAAAATACATGTTAACTGAGAGACTTTAGTCACACAAGGACACATTTCATATGATTCCATCCATACAAAATGCCCAGAATAACCAACATTTTAGGGACAAAAGATAGATTACTGGTTGCTTAGGAGTAAAGTAGTGTGAAACGGAGTGTCCCTACTTTCTAAATGGTACAGTTTCTTTTGGGTAATGAAAATATTATTCTGAAATTAGATAGTAGTGATAGATGTATTACTCTGTGAATATACCAAACAGCACTGGCTTGTGCATTTTACAGGTTTATGGCATGTAAATTTTATGGTATGTTAATGCCATCTCAATAAAGCAGTTACTAAAAAAGAAAGACTAATTAAGACAAAAATAAAAATGATGTTCAAATAATGCTAATAAAAACAGCAACACTATAATATATCCTGGAGATATTAAAAATATAATGAAATGAGATGTTTTAAAAACTTTACAGTAATAAATTTTGAAATTTTGATGAAATGCACCAATACCTAGGAGAAAAAAGTTTTACCCAGAATGGTAATAAGAAAATATGAATAATCTTATTATGCTTTAAATTTTTCATTTCTATAATTGAAAACTTTTCCACAAAAAATACTCTTGCAAATGAATTTAAATTAATATATAAGAGGAAAATGTTGCAAATTTGCACACACTTTTCCCAGAAAACAGAGGGAAAAATAGTTTTCAACTCATTTCAGGCCCGTATAACCTTGATAGCAAAAAGTTTTTTTGTGTTTTTTTTTTTTTTTTGGTACCAGGGATCAAACTCACAACTTCAGGCTTGCCAGGAAGGTGCTTAGGCCACTGAGCTAAACCCCCGGCCCTATGTTTTGAGACAGGGTCTCACTTTGCAATTCAGCCTGGCCTTGAACTCACTTTGGAGCCCAGGCTGGTCTCGAACTCACAATGATCCTCCTGCCTCAGCCTCCCCAGTGCTGGAATTAAAGGCGTGCACCACCATGCCCAGCCATATCAAAATTTAATAAACATATTGCAAGAAAGAAAATTCACAAGCCAATGTTATGTATAAACATAAACGTGTAGATCTGAAAAGAACGAGTTAAGCAAATCAGCAATTTATAAAAGCGATAACAACAAATAGTACTTTTCCAGAAATGCAAAACCCAATGTTTATTATTGCTAAAACATTTAAAAAATAAATAGTAGAATAATAAGAAAAATAAAATAACATAGTTGTCCCACTCAATGAAAATAAACCAAGGTATATATTTTAACAAATGCCAATAACAAATACACTCAGTGCACTGGTAATAAAATAGAATTTCCTTGTGATAAAGTGCATCTTAACAAAACTTACAGCAAACATTTTAGTTAATGGTAAAATGCAAATGCTGTCCCTCTGAACAGACAGTAATGTCTGCTCTCATCATTTTTAATAAACATTGCATTTAAATTGCACAAAATGCAATGAAGTGAAATAAATAAAACATAAAGATGGGGAAAGAAAAATAAATTATTATTTGCAGGCAAGATGATGTACACCAGGAAACCCAAAGAATCTGCAGATAAATTATTGAATCAGTAAGTGGGTACAGCAAAGTTACTGAATACAAGGTCAAGAAAGAAAAAACAAATGTATTCACACATCAGTGTAATAGTTAATTATATGTATCAATTTGACTGGGTCATAGAGTGCCCTGATATATAGTTAGGTATCTTTTTGGATGTGACTGCAAGAGGGTTTCTGAATAAGGGTAGCGTTATATCAGTGAACTGAGAGGAGTAGATTGTACTCTAACGTGAGTGGCCCTCATCCGACTGTAAAAGAACAAGAAGTTTAAATGAAAGATTTCTCTGTATGTTCCATTGTCTTTGACTTGGACGATTGATATTCTGCTGCCTTCAGATGCAGATTCAGACTGGAAATAAAAGCATTAGCTCTCCTGGGTCTCCTGCTGGCCAACTACAAATTTTAGTATCTTCTCAGCTTTTGTAATCATGTGAAGCAATTGTACATAATAAATTCCCCACCTGTCTATGAGAGCTGGCAGGGCCCAGCATGCATTAATTACCTGGTGGCTGCAGAGAACAAAGCAGTGGTTTGAACAGGCAAGGGAGCTCTTCACATAGCTCCTCCTCTGGTTCATTCTGGCAATAAAACCTAGCACCCAACTTTTCACTGGAAGGAGCTGAACTACCTAAGTAGAATTTCAACTTTCCTGGCTGAGACCAAAGGAAATGGCTTCATACTTAGCTGACTCTGGGAGCTGATGGAGATTGGCATTTACTGGTTCCATGAAAATTACAGAGAGAAAAACATCACTTTGAAAAAGTGTGTAGTTTGAGCACAGATGTGGATACTTGCCACAGCTTCTCTCCTGGCTCAGTATAGTGAGGCAACAAATAAGTCTGAACTCCAGGTTTCTCCTTGTGCAGTGAAGAAATTGAACTACATAGCACCAACCCCCTACAAGCTTTCTGACTGCTATTTAAGGAATTAGCTTCTGTCTCTCCTATCTTTGGATGCTGATGGGAACTGGAACACTCTGGACTCCTGGGGGCTTCTAAGAACAAAGAGACCAATTTGAAATCACAAGCATTTGAGAGGCACCCAGAATCTAACCAACATGATTAAGGATGCTCTTCTCCCGTATGACAGTTTTGTGGACTGGGAGAGGTGACTATGTTTTCTAATGTACAAACCAACACAGAGATCAATGCAAAATTTAAAAATAAGAAAATATGTTTCAAATAAAAGTAAAGGTAAATCGCCAGAAACTGATTCTAATGAAAGAAAGATGTGATTTATTTAACAGAAAATTCTCACCCAACAATAGCACTAGTTTCATAGTTTATATCTAATGATCAGTATCAAAGTCAGAGGACCACTGTCTGAATGAAGTAAGAATTTCACCAAAGATATAGATAATATTTCAAAATGATGAATAAGAATCATGAAACAGAAGAATATAATAACTGAAGTGAAAAATTAAATAGAAGGGGTTCAGCAGCAGATTAAATCAAGCAGAAGAAAGGGTCAACAAACATGAAGCCAAGTCACTGAAAACCATCTAGCCATAAAGGCAGAAAGTAAAAAGAATGAAAAAGAGTCAAGATAACTCAAAGGACGAGCTGGGTATAGTAGTGCACACCTGTAATTCCAGCACTTGGGAGGCTGAGGCAGGAGGATCACTTCAAGATCGAGGCTAGCCCAGGATACACAATGAATTCAAGGGCAGCCTGAACTATATACCAAGACCCTGTCTCAAAAAAAAAAAAAAAAAAAAAGTGTCATGCATGAGCTTCAGGGAGTAGAACAAGAAGTCAGACACTTCCTGTGTGTTGGTGCCACACACAGGCCACAGGGAGGACAACCAGATGCCAGCCCCTCCCAGCACACAGGCTGAGAGACAAAAAGAGCCAAGGACTCCTCCCACCCCACCTGCTGTGAGCAACCTGCTGATTCAGAGAAACACAGGCTGAGAGGATAGCTACTGAAGTAAAATACAACCTAATGCTTGTAGTGGTTAGTGTTTCATTGACTTTGCAGGCCTAAAGCCAGCAGTCTGATCATCTATTTAGAGGATAACAATATGCAATATAGCATCTATGGGGGATCTCCTTCTGAAGGTGGTAGCCTTTGTTAATTCTCTATTATCTTGTTTTGAAGTCCTATGTTGTTTTCGTTGTCTTATTTGGCTGGGTTTTATTCTACTTTGTCTTATTTGAATTTATTACATCTAATGGCATGGCAGCTATTTCAAAGATAACAAAGATACATTATGGCAGCCATTTTGGATTTACTATTTTTTTTGTTTTGAAGTCCTGTGTTGCATTCATTGTTTTGTTTTTATTGGTTCTATTCTGTTCTGTTTTGTTTGATTTTCCTATGTCTGATGGTATGAGCAGCTGTTTTGAAGATAAGAGGCATTATGGTAGCCATTGTTGCACAATTTATAACAGCTAAGTCTTGGAAATAGCCCACACACCCATCAGCAGATGAATGAATAAAAAAAAATGTGGTGGCTATGTACTATGAAGTACTACTCTGCCATAAAGGATAAATTTTAGCTAAGTGGATACACTTCAAGGTCATAATCTTAAGTGAAAAAAATAGAGCACACAAGTTCAAATGTTGCATTGTTTCTCTGGTAGGAGAAACTCAAAGTGTAGATGAGAAGCATAATGGAGGATATTGGGAGGTAGGAGGAACATGTTCAAATGGGAAGGGGAACAAAATGGAAGGAAAAAATGGAAACACCTGCAATCCCAGCACTTGGAAGACTGAGGCAGAAGGATCACTGTGAGTTTAAAGCCAACCTGGGCTATATAGTGAGTTAAAGCCCAGTCTGAATTTAAAAAAGCTTTTTTTTGCAGCACCAGGGATTGAACTCACAACCTCATGCCTGCCAGACAAGTGCTTAAGCCAACTCCCAGCCCTAGTTTTTTGAGGCAGGGGTGCACTATGTAACTCAGGCCGGCCTTGTGCTCGCGTTGCAGCTCAAGTCACATTGTAGCCCAAATCGGCCTCAAACTCACAAGGTTCCTCCTACCTCAGCCTCCCAAGTGCTGGGATTAAAGGCGTGCGCCACCATGCCCCACAAAAAAAGCTTCTTTAAGTGGAGAAAGGAAGAAGTATTGAAAGATGAGGAGGGGAATGAGGGAAAAAAGAAGAATCAAGATATATTCTGTACAAGTACAAATTCCCTACAATGAATGCGATTATTTTGTATGACAAATAGGTACTTATTTAAAAAAATAAATTAAAGAAAAAAACAATGGCCGAAAAACTTCCCAAGTCCTGGGAAGAAAATGGACACCAAATCCAGGAGTCCAAAAGATACTAAGTAAGTTGAACTCAATGAAACCCATGCCAAGACACATTATAATCAAACTGTTAAAATAAAAAATGAAAAATTTTGAATGCAGCAAGAGATAAGTGATTACCACATGCGAGGGAGTGCATCTGAGGCTACAAGCAGATTTTTCAGCACAAGCCTTGCAAGTCATACAGAAGCGGAACAAAACAGTCAATATGCTGAAGGAAAAAAAAAATCTGCCAACTGAGAATATTGTACCCAGCAAAATTGTATTTTGGAAATGAAGGACAGATCAAGACCGCCAAAAAAGCAAAAATAAAGACTGTCCTCACCACTAAATCTGGTTATAAGAAATACTAAAGAAAATTCTCCAATTTGAAACAAAAGGGGTTAAGTAGCAATACAATAAGATGAGAAAATATGAACTTATTGTTTGCAGTAACTATTTGGATGTTAGAGTATTATATTATTCTAATGGTGGTAAGTCTCTTAATTCTAGTATGAAAGTTGAAAGACAAAAGCACTAAAAATAACTATAACTAAAAACAGGTTAATGAATATATAATGCAAATAGATATAAAATATGAAATCTATAATACATAATGTGGAGGGAGCAGTAAAAGTGCAGTTTTATATCCGAGGTATTACCAGTTTAAAATGGTTAGTTATAACTATACCATATTTTATAGAAGCCCCATGGGAGACACAAAGAGTACACTTATAGAAGTTACACAAAAGGAAATGAGGGGCCGGGGACATAGCTCAGGGGCACAGTGCCTGCCTGGCAAGCACGAGGTTGTGAGTTCAATCCCCAGGACTAAAAAAAAAAGAAAAGAAACTGTGAAAGGAATCAAAGCCATCATGACAAAGAAACATAAAGTAAGACAGCAAAAAAGACAAAGAGGGACCAAAAAAACTAAGCAACAAACACAAAACAGTTAATAAAATGGCCGTGGCAAATCCTTCCCTACAATAATTGCTTTAAATGTAGATGCTGTGATAAAGAGGTTGATATTATCTCCAAAATTAAGCATAGCGTATTATCCAACCATCTCTAAAGGAAGCAATAAAAGTCATATTTCCTAAGGGTTTAATGTGAGCCATTTTAGAACAATAAACAAGGGATTTAAGGTAACAGAACACAGAGCAGAAAGCAAATCCATTGGTTGAAATTGCGTATATACTCACAGAAGCAAGATTTAAAAGCAGTCTAGATTTTATTTTATCTGTTTCTCTGTTTCATATTAATTATTTAAAAAATGAAAAAAGTTAACTTTTATGATGGGTAGGATGATGTAATATGGTATAACTAAATGGATAGCAATGGGATTCACTGCGGTATTTCCACACATGCTTACTTCATGCATTGATCATGCCCATCCATCCTTCTACCCACCAACTTCTCCACTCTCCCTTCTCCCCAGCATCCTTCCCAGACCCTAGATATCCCTTTCAGATTTTCTTATTCCTCTCCACTACCTTTCCCCCTTTCTAGTGACCCCTATTCCATCTGTACTTACACTAGGTTGACTTACTGGTTTCCATACATGTGTAGAAATATGTAGTATTTTTCTTCTATGTCTGGCTTTTTTCACTTAATATTCTGTGTACAGCCATGTTGCTGCAAATGAAACGTTATCATTTTTTATGGGTGAGTAGTATTCTGTTGTATAAAAATACCACATTGTCTCTGCCCATTCATCCTCTGAAGGACATCTGTGCTGTTTCTATATTCTGACCTCTGTGAGTAGTGCTGCAATAAATATGGGGTGCACTCGTGGCTCTGTATCCAAGCTGGGAAGTGTTCCTACCAAGCCCTACAGCTCTAGCCCTGGTAGTTCCAGAACTCACCTTGCACAGCCCAGGAGTCCCTGCCCCACTCAACAGCCTCTGGATGGAAGACAGAGAGGAAAGGCCCTGGTCCCTTACCACTTATTCATCCAGAACTAGAAGAACTCCCAGCGTGAGTCCTGCAGCTCCAGCCCCTACAGATGCCTGTACTCCCCATGCCAGCATGATCTAGGGGAGGTCTTCCAACCCCTCCACAGCCTCTGGATGACGGACACTGCAGCAAAGTTTCATTTTCACCCACACCCTTGCATTAGGAGCCAAGAGACATCTTAGCCAATCCCTGCACCATTACAGACAGGGCCACTTGGGGCCACGACCTCTACTAAATCCTACACATGACTGGTGGGACCCAGGGAAGGGCTCCTTCCCAGCCCGCAACCTTGGGACTTCAGCCGCTGGTGCAAGAAACCTGGAATCACTCAAGCTCGTTCCATACCTGTTCCTCAGCTCCCAGATTTCATAAAATCAGAAGACTGGAAAGTCCCACTAGACAAGCACACATTAATGGAAGGACAGAAAAAACATGAAAAGGAGACATGACATCTCCAACGGAAAACAGTCATTCTCCAGAAATAGATGTCAGTGTGAAGGAAATCTATGAGACACCTGAAAAGGAATTTAAAATAATGAATCTAAGGAAACTAAGCGAGACACAAGAAAATGCAGATAAACAATACCAAAAAAAAATGAAAAAAGCAATGCGGAATATGAATGAGAAATTCAACAGAGAGATGGAAATTTTTTTTTTTTTTTTTTTTTTTTTTTTTGCGGCACTGGGGATCAAACCCACAGCCTCACACCTGCCAGATAGGCGCTTAAGCCACTGAGCCAAACTCCCAGCCCCAGTTTTTTTGAGGCAGGGTCCCACTATGTAGCTCAGGTCGGCCTTGTGCTCCCGTTGTAGCCCAAGCCGGCCTCGAACTCACAACGCTCCACCTACCTCAGCCTCCCAAGTGCTGGGATTAAAGGCTGGAAATCATAAAAAATAACCCAAAAGAAATCTTAGAACAAAAAACTTCAATCAATGAAATAAATGCCAAGTAAAGACTAAATCAGACAACAAAACAACCACAATTTGTATTTAGCATCTCAGAGATATTGGGGAAGGGAGTCTCAAGAAATCTTTAAACAGGATTTGGGTGACAACAGAAAGAATTCATTCCTTTTTAGACTATTTAACTTGAAACATCTGATCATAAACTGACTTTCTACATAACATTATATTCACGTTTCACTGAAAAACAAATTTGACAATAATAATACTTAGTTTTCCCCATCTCCCCCACCGCCTTATTAATGGGCCTCGCAGGCACATCCGTGAAGAAACAGGAAGGGCAGCTGCTGCGACAAGTCCCAGATGGGATTTGCAATGCTAGTAAAAACCAACTTAAATTTAGACATTGCTTTTAGCTTTAAAATTACACAGACAAGACTACACTAAAGAACCTGTTATAAGAGGCTGATAAAATGTGCTCATCTGTAAGCTCTATAATGAAATGTTTTCAATGTTCCTACCACATTTGCACTGAAATTAAAATAAAATTTCAAAAAGCTACCCCTGATTACTTTCCTAAATAGATTTGATGCAAATTACTGGACAAAAAGTATTCACTTATGTAACGTGCTTGTTCTTTATACAGTCTCTTACGTATCTGGGCAATTAATGAAGTTTAAATTTCTCTAATGATTAGTCTTGAGCCCTGCCTGTGCAGTGAAAAGACTGTGACATCTGTGTCCTTAATTGGAGCCTTAAAATATGAGTAAGAATTCCCACACGATCATTTGCTTGGCTGCAGTGAATTATTTTGAGACAGTAAAAGTAAAGTAAGGAATTGTAAATGTATTAAATTGGAAAAAATTTAATTCACAAACATTGTGTTTGGGGATCAGAGCAATATAATAATATTGAATGTTCTGTGATGATAAGAATTTACTACTGCTCCTAAACCATCCTTCACATGTTTCGAATATGACACATGCATCAACATTACAGGTGCTATACTCTCCATTTGATTAAAATGAGGGATATTTCGCTCTTACCAGTAAAACCCAAAAGTAAAAGAGAAGCTCTTTACTCTGTATACATAAAAGCATAGTCATCTTTGGCACTGATAGAGCTGATGCTGTACTGAACACCATACATATTCTAATCATCAAATTTGATCCTCTAAATGCTTTGCAACATATTTTTTAGTCAAGGAATTTAAATCCCTGGATTCAATTTTTTTTCTTCACTATTTTGCTCAAGAATATTAAGGGTAACCAACAAGCAATATTATATTCCTTAGTTTTCAAAAAAAAATGTTCAAAAGCATCTTAAGAGTTGCTGAGCTCTTTGCCTCTTCTAAGTGGTTGATTAGGAATATCCAGGAAAGATGTTTTGCATGTCTTTATGAAGAATTCACGCTATGGACTTTCACTCTCCTCTGTACATTGAAAACAAAATCATTAGCAACTTTAAATCTAATCAGGTTAGAAAGCCAATTCCAGAAGCCCCAGAACTAATTTGAAAAAAAAAAATCATCCTTATAGTACTGTTTCTCTAGAATAACACTTGGTTTCAAAACCTGTATTAGGGTTCTCCAGAGAAGCAGAGCAACACATACACACATGTATATATGAATTAAATGTATGTGTGCATATGCATACACACACATACCATAGAGAGAGTTAGTGTGAGGAATTGGTTCACATGAAGACTGAGATGCACTACCATTTACTGTTTGAAAGCTGTAGATCCAAGAAGGTAAGTGGTAAAATTCTAGTCTAAGTCCAACTCTAAGAACTAGGAGAGCTGATAGTACAGTATACACCCCAGTGGAAGGAAAAAAGACAGATGTTGCAGCGTAAACCAATAGACAGAAAGCAAAAGGAATGAATTCCTCCTCCCTCCACCATTTTTTTTTTAAGAGTCTCACTGTGTAGTTCAGGCTGGTCTTGAACCTGCCTCAGCCTCCCAAGGGCTGGGATCGTAGGCATGTGTCGCCATGCCCAGCTCATCATTTCGTTCTTATTTAAGCCCTGAGTAGACTGGATGATCCAAACTTATTGAGGAAAGAACCCACTTTACTGAATCAAATACTAATCTTATCTAGAAAACCCTCTTAGACACACCCAAAAACAGCATCTAACATGTACTCTCCGAGATCAGTAAAGTTGACACATAAAATTAGCCATCATAAGCATTATTAATCTATGTGCAGAGGGATTTATGGAGGTGAAGTGAGTTAGGCAATGACACAAATGTAAGGAAGAGGCTGGGGATTTAGCTTAGAAGCATAAGTGCCTCCTTGGTAAGCATGAGGTTGTGAGTTTGATCCCCAGTACCAAAAAAAAACAAAAAAGTAAGTATGAATTCCAACCAAAATTTCCATCCCCTGTTCTTCCTAGCACATTGCACAGGATTTCTTTAGAGACCCAAGAAAATGATTCCCATTTCTGAACAGTAAAATCCAGTCAAAGTCCTGGTTGGTTTGGTTTGGCTCAGTTCAGTTTGGTTTGATTTGGTTCTTTTTGGCTTTTTGCTTTGTTTTGTTGTTTTGCTTTGTTTCGGTGAAAGAGAGGTGAGGATGGCTGAGAGGAGTTCAGCAGATAAATGCCCCCGATGGTCTCAGTTCCTCACTTCCTCTGTGCTTTGCTGCTTCGCCAGATGACTGCATTGCTCAAGCTTTGCCATGTGATTTGCTGTAGCTAATAAGATGTGAGCAACTGTGACATACATAGTAATTTGAAAAAGTCCTCTTGCTCTTGCATTTCTGCTATTGCTTTGAGAAAAGAACCGAGTTAGCCAGCTGGAGTATGTGGCCTAGACACGATCTGGTGGCCCAGGTACCTCAACAAAGTCAGGTGAGCAGACCTGTGAGTGAAACTGCCCCGACAAGCAGTCTCTGACCTGTAGACTCAGGAATGAAGTCAATGACTTAAGTGTTTTAAGCTGCTGATTTGGGGGGATAGTAGTAGTAGTAGAACTACTATGGTAATAGTTTGTTATTATGGCAGTAGGTACACAAAGACTCTCACAAAGAGAGAAAACTGGTGTAGGCCAGAGTTAGTGTTCAGTTAATCAGTATGTGAAGGCCGCTGTAGTTCTGTCTTCTATAACAAAATACCATACACTGATTGCCTTACACATAGATATTTCTGGCTCACAGTTCTGAAGTTTAGGAATTCCAAGATCAAGAAGCCAACAGTAGGTTCGAGCGAGGCCCCGCCACCTGGTTTTCAGAAAGCTGCCTTCTTGTTATAGCCTCATATGGTGTGGCAAGAAAGAGAACAAAATCTCCAGTCTCCTCTAATAGGGGCACTAATTCCATCATGAGGATGCCATAACCACAACCTCGTCTAAACCTACTCACCTCTCAAAAGTCCCATCACTTTCAAATACCATCATATTAGGGATCAGGGCTTCATCATAGGGAAGGGAGTGGAGGCAGAAACAGTCCATAACAGAGGCCTTCAGAGCACAAAGTAGGTACCCAGCCAAATCTGGGAATACTTGGAAGTTCTAAGGTGAATGCAAATCAAAACAATAAAAATTATATGAAACAAATCTACATAACTTTACCACTTTCCCACTCCCTTATACTTCCTTGAGTTAAAACAAAACTGAAGGTATGAGGGTAAGTATCAACTATTGTCACTAAAATTTATCTCCTCGGATTAGATTCTTATTTCATCCTTTAAAAATACAAAGAAATTATCTCTGCACCAAAATTGTAGTTCTTTTTTTTAAAACCATAATTAAATGTGGAATTATCAGTAGATTCTCAAAAATAAGACATGGGAACATCTTCTGTTTCGGTGACAACTGCTTCCTCTGATGACAACCAAATAGCATGCAAAACATACTTTTTCCTTTTTTCTTCCCAATAATAATAAGAATAATTGCAAAGAATGTGAAGGGCCTTTTGAAGCAAAGGAAACAGAGCCCTCATGTTCTGATTAATGGTGACCAGAAGTCTGCCATAGTTCATGCATGAGGTAGACAGCATGTGGGATGGAGGGCATAAAGATCAGAGAGCTATTATTCTGAAGCAAGAGAATGTACAGTCTATGGAGGAAGACAGATATGGAAGTCCCAACTATAGCACAAGGTCAAATGCAACAAGTATTTTATCTAGTTATAAACTGTAGCCCATATAGAACACCCAACCAAATTACACAGATATTAGGAGGAGTTAAGGGAAATATTTTAAATTTTTGCATACATGACCACCTAATTTTCCATTGCATTGTGTATTCCATATTCTCCATAAAAGATGTAATGTATTAATGATAACTTTAATTTATCATGATTTTCATACCTTGATCTCTCAATAATGAAATTACATGTATTTGTGGGCAAGGAATAATTTCCTTTCAGTTTTTCAGGAGAGGGATAGGCAATCTAAATGCTTTTGTCCCCTAGATTGTACATGCCTAAGGGAGAGAACTTTGGCTTTTATTCTGTACTTTCAATTTCCAACAGTGCCTAATGTGAATAGTATTTAAATTTCTAATGAGATTAATATTATACAGTGACAGGTCCTAATTTATAAATTGGCTGTTTTAAAGGTCCTGTTTAAAGTCTCTGGTTTAAAACTGAACACGTTTTGCCAAAGAAACATGACTCTAATTGATACTAAGTTCCCTAGCTTAGACTTTCTCACTCTACCTTCAAAGAAAAGTGCCATTAATGTAGGTGTAGCACACCCTGGGTTTGGGACAAAACCCACCACGTAACCCACTCACTCATGCACTAACACCTCTCTGCTAGCATGTGGGTCAGATGTCTCCCTGCCCCTCTCCCCTCCCAGGACTTCGCTAAATCTAAGGCACTCTTACTAAACCCCAAGTATAGGACAGGGAGATAACATGAGGGCTGGGCCTTGTTCATTTTGCAGTGTGATAATTAATTGATTATGTCAGTTTGAGTAAGAAACACCCAATTGAATTGTACCAGCATAGCTCTGAGGGTGACTGAAGGAATTTACTGAAGACAGAAGACCGGCTGGGCAGGCTTGTTGCCTGAATGGTATAAAAAGGAAGCAAAGAAGGAAGGCTCGCTTCTGATTCTTCCGAGGAATTCCAGTCTTCGCCTTCACCTTGGACGTGGTCTCCTGGCTTCCAGCGCAGACTCTTCAGCTTCCATGGCAGACCGTTCGGCTCCTGATCCAGACTCACACAGGAGGCTGTAGCAACCTCCAGGCCTTCTACTGGATCCTTCAAATCTCCAGCACACGCAGTCCTTTTGCAGTTTTCCACCCCTACTCTGCTGGCAGCCTGTGTAAGTTATCTCATAAATTATTATATATTCACATATTTTGCATTAACT
>RJWM01029151.1:0-24761 GCA_004363535.1 Dasyprocta punctata | reverse complement strand
TGGTGCTGCTCGTGTAACAGGCAGATCGAACCCGTGTTGGCTTGGCTGTCCTATGGACGCCTTGGCAGACCCTTCAGGGCCATCTGGCCCCAAGCATGGCCCCAAAGCTCAGCTCTTCTCCTGCCCACTGATCGCCTCTAGGGCTCAGGGGTTTGCTTGCTGATTGCTGGCTCCTATACCTCAATGAAGGAGTAGCACAGAACGACTTCACATGACAGTAGGCAAAGAGTCAGATTTTCCAGATCCTATAAGCTTGTCATAAAGAGTTTGGAACCCTCCCCAGCAGTCTCCTAGCACTCCCAAAAGATTTTGTTCCTAGAATAGAATGGTCATATGATGCAGTGCATAAAGCACACATATGTGCTTTTACTGTTTAATAAGATGAAATTAGTCCAATTCCCATTAAAAAAAAAAAAAAACTAGTCCTTAACCTGTCCTTTAAAAACCAATGGAGAATGTCCAAAACAAAAGTCACAGACTCAGGCTGATAAATGTGGAGCTCGACTCTGAGTGACTTCGTTGAGCACTGCAGGGAGAGAGCCAGCCCTTCCCCATACCAGAGGAGGAGAGTGCTCCCATACATCAGCACAAAACAGCCAGCTTCTTGGAGTCCCTAAAAGTGAAATAAAAATAAACAGGGAATAAAGAACTTCATTAGCCATACTTTGTGTGGCTAATAATTCCTATTAGCACATTGGAATTTGTCAGAAAAAACTCTACAGTTTCCCCTGACCATGGACGAACTGAGGCTCAGAAACCTAACATCTTAGTTACTTTTGTTGTTGCTGAGACAAAATATTCAATATCCAATATCCAACAAGTTAGGGGAGGAATTTATTTAGCTTCCAGTTTGTAGAGGTTTCAGTCCATAGTCAGCAGGTTCTAAGGCAGATTAGATAGCAAAGGGGCAGTGCAGAGGAATAAACAGTTCATGGGGGGCAGAAGACAGCAAAGCAGCAAGGGGCCTTAACAACATCTTTCTGCCCCTTTTATCTTATCCAGGCTACTTAGAGCAGACAGTGGTCACACCCGTAGCCCTAGTGTCCTCAAGTCTAGCCTTGCACCATGAATCAATCCCAGCGACACACACTCTAGATCCAGCCACCTCTGAAAAAGCCCCACCTGTGACCACCTGAGGCTTTAGGGAGACTTCAAGACATAGCCATAACACCTAATAAACCTCACTCACAAATTAACATCATTTATAAAAATACTGCAATCTTAACTATTACTACGTGGTGGTGCTGAATGTAAATCTCCTTGGGAGTTTCCTTTCTGTGCCATAATAAGCACAGTGTGATGCCAGAAACAGACACACACTTAGTGTTTGGTGAAGGGCTGCACCTGGACCCTCAACTATACAGGCTCTCAAGATAAATCAAGTGCTTTTCCAACCGACTTTTCTAGGTTCTTTCTCTCAAAACAGCAATCTGTGAACCCTAGGTGTTTGGTTCTAGGCTGGAGGAGACCTCTTGGTAGCACAGCATGCGCAGGGCCACGTCCCCATCTTTTTCTTCCAACATGAAATGTCTAAGGGAACTGGGATGCATTTAGCACCTCCCACTGAGAACAAAGCCACCAGACCCTGAGATTTTTTTTCTACCAGTCTGGCTGACAATTTTGTGCCAACACCAACTGCTGGTTAAATTGGCTAATCAGCTAGGATGAGGCTCTTTGTTCTCTTGCTTTTGTGAATTCATTTCTGAACATTTGAAGTTGCCAGTAATCCCAAATGGTGTCTCTTTACTTCTCTCCAGTTGGCTTCTCTCTGAGATAGAAATTATTGTATTTGGACCAAATCACAATAAGATGCAGAAACAACCCAAGAGCAGCAAACAGGTAACTCCCTGCAACAACCGGAAATGGAAACTACAAAAGGGAAAACAAACTTTCACCCTCCGTTATTGCCTGTGTCCACCACCAACAGCGGCAGTGATTTATTGAGAGCCCTGCAGCATCCCATGAGGAACCCTGGGATTTAAATTAGCAAAGCTAGACTGATGCCGTATCAATTTAGAACAAGGTCAGAATATTTGCTTACAGAAACAAAAAACCTTTTCAGTTCCTAAGTATTTACAATTTGAAACTTCTTGTAAAGTCAAGATAGAAAAGAGGTTACGATGCAAGACTTTTTTCCATGCATGGCTTTCTGACTTACAATAGGTCAAGCATTGGTGCTCAGGTCCACACCCAGCTGAGACGTTAAGGTAGGCGTAGTTATCTGCAAAAGGAAACATGGCAATCACTTGGTGAATCTTAAACAATATAAACATTCCTTAGTGATCCTATGATGCTGATATTTACATCTGTGTAAGCATCTGTTCTGTCTCCAGGCCCCTCTTTCAGCCTCTATTCTCAGTATTCTATTTTTAGGTTTCTGAGCTTTATTGCCGATGTAGAATGATGTGCAAATTCCCATTAACTCACCAAATACTTAAAATCAAAAATTTCTTCCCAGAAAATGTATACAAAATTTGCCTCATAAAACTTCCCTTTTAAAAGGTCCATAAATGTACCTACTAACCTTTTATTGAGCTTTGAAATATGTAAGTACAAGTAACTGCTTTTGCATATTTTTCAAAGTGAAAATTTCCCTATAAAAAAGTAGAAAAATAAAATCTTATTGAAATACAAAAAAAAAAAAGAAAGAAAGAAATCTATTGAAATCCATCAACGATGAGGACTATAATTCTCTAAGAAAGACTTCAAGCTGGGCATGGTGGCACATACCTAAAATCCTAGCTCTCTGGGAGGTTGAAATGCAAAGTTTATAAACTCCAGCCCAACCTGGGCAGTTTAGTGACTTAAAAAGACCTTGTCTCAAATTTAAAAAAGAAAATTTTTTTAGAAAGGACTGAGGGTGTAGCTCAACGCACAGCTCCTTCTTTCAGTCCCCGTAGTGCAGAAGTATGTCCAAATCAGCTCACTTAGCAGACTTTCAGCTCCAGTTCACGCTCTCCGGCAGGCCTCAGCAAGACCCCCTTCACACAGCCGTGCTGCGTGAGCAGACCACAGAGAGCTGGCTGCTTCTGTGGAAACGCACCTTCTCTTAATTTTTCTTGCAGATGTGGTATATTTGGACCAAGGAAGTCTCTGCATGATGCTCAAATGTTTTGAAAATCAGTACAAAACTATTATTAGACACCAGGTCCTAAAAGGAACCTGTGGTGTCTTCCAAAGTCCACATATTTTTATTTTCTGGAAAGAAATGAAAATTTCAGAATGTGCATAGTACATTCTGAATAGTACCCATGAGGTCTGAGGACTTTGGCGACGCACCCCAGTGCACCCACAGGATGGGCATCCCTACTGTAAAACACCCCCTCGTGGGAAGGGCACCCAGTGTGGCTGCCGGGGGCCCAATGCTCCGCTGGGCACCACTCTCTCTGGGTCTCTGACCGCAGTCGGTGCCGCAGCTGCTTTGTCTCACAGAGATGAATGAGGACCATGGACCATCCCTAAGCTGCGCTTACTGCTCACCTCAGACTTGCAAAGGAAAAGCCCCTGAAGAAGGCCCTGCCTGTAGCCCTAGCATTTTTCCTTGCCAGGAGCAAAGCTTGCCCACTGGGGAGCATCTGCATGTCTGGCTGAGTAGTACTTAACAACCACAGAATACAAAGTAGTTTTTATGAGAATTGAAGATGGAGTCACCAAAATTCCTCAGGCCACAAAGCCCCCCACCTGACCCCATGACCTCTCACTACCTTTATCCGTGCATTTATGCTTTTGTCTCCTCACAGAAACTTTCATTTTGGGCTAGGCTCAAATAGAGGGTTGCATGGGCTCGGAGAGGCTTCGGACCACTTAAAAGATACACACGAGAAGGCCATTTCCAACCGCGTTTCACGTACTGGTATTGTTCGAGTTGTTTTGATAGAGTGTATCTCAAGGCAATCTTTCTATCTCTCATTATTAATGCTCTTAGAAGATGTTGGTCAATTCTATATTAATTGAATTAATAAAATTTCTCCATACATCAAAAAGTCCATCCTGTGTTTGAGCGGAGGGTGCAGGTTTCCATATAAGGCCAAGGTTAGAAGAGCCTCAAGAGCCCTTGCTCCCCACCCGCCTGGCTCGGACCTGCAGACAGCAGAGCAGCAGCTGGAGGCGGAGGCAGGCGGGTCCCACTGGGAAGAGGTCGCCTGTGGGGAGCAGTTCACACAAGCTTTTGGCGAATTACTTGGCGAATTACTTCACGCAGGGCAGCAAAGAAACTCTGCAAGCCGTTAGTAGGAATTCCAGGGCTAGAGAGGTGTTCAACTGTTTAAAGAGAAATTCAGACCCTGAGAAAGTAGTGGAGCTGAAATTTAAGTTCAGTTTATCTTTCCCCTAAGCCTGAGGTTTCTGCCATCCTGGTCACAGCATTTTTACCAATCCCATTAAGAATGTAGAACTGCTGCCACCGTTTTACAGCTCATAACACAGTACTCTGTTCCTGGCTTTATGGTGCCCTGTCTTTCACTTCAAGTATTCATTCACTTCCTTCGGCATTGGAGCCGAATAGGGTAAGAATTCTAGCACTGAGTCAATGATCAGAGTCAGAAGTAACAACAGAATTTTTTTAAATGAAGAAATTTAAAGCAGCTGTTTGGCCAATCAGTGGAGAAATGGATATATTTTTTGTAGTATGATATAGTCTCAAATGTAGTCTTTATAGTAGTAATTGAATATAATAGTAATCAAATGAATTGGATCTATTGTGTCAACATGGAAAATTCTGAAAAACTGAAGGTTGGAGAAATCAAGTCGCAATATGCTATGTACCAAATGATATAATTCATTTAATTTTTAAATTCATAAAATAATATTTTATAATGCTATGAATGCACACACACATATACAAAATGCATTAAAACACTAATGGGGATAAAAAAAACCTACCTCGGGAATGAAGACCTTTTTCTGGGGCCTTGGAGAATTATGGGCCAGGAAGCAGTAAATAGTGGGCTTTGGAAATACACGATACGTTGTATTAATTTAGAAATCAGACGCCAAGATGGCAAGACATTAACCTTTGCTCAATATAAGCAGAGGCTGCATAGAATGTGCTTTATTAGGCTCCATAATTTCCTGAATGTTTGAAATAGCTCACCATAATTTTCTGAGTGCTGTATCGATGATAGGCAGGTGACTGCCTCTGAGAAAAAAGAAAGAAGATCGCGGGAAAGAGATGCCAGAAGGTCCCCCTGCTGACCGCAGCCACCAGAGAGACCACTGTCCCTAAACAGTACACGTGCCGCTTGGTGCTTGTCCTCAGTGGGAGGTCGCGGGGGCTGGAGGTGGGCGGCAGAGGCTGCACAGGGGGCAAGAGGGAGGACAGACAGTGAGGGCGCAGCATTGGGGATGGGGCAGTGCCAGGGACAGGCGGCACTGGGAACTGGCGAGGAGGCCCATTTGTAACCAGAGTATCTGAAATGTGAACTACAGTGGTGCAGACACAGAGCGGCTCGGTGGGGTTGGTGCTGAGACTTAGGTATTCCCACGTTAGGGAGAACCAGAGGACCAGGATCCTCCGTCCTCGTCGGAGCCATGGAATCCACTGGAATGAACTGGAATGCCTCAAGAAGACAAACCCTCCTGGGAAATCAGTAATCCTGACCTCAGTGAGGTCTGACCCACACAGGGCCGTGTCTGATTAATTGGAGGAATCCCAAATAAGTGAGCTATAAGAAGACATGATGGGACCCAGTGGGAAGCAAGGGGCCTGATGCAGTGCTGTTAGCAGCGGTACCCAAGGCCAGAGGTGCAATGCAGCGGCTGACAGCCGAGCCTTCAGCAGGGGTGTCCAGCCCTGTGGGTGTCGGTCAGGAGCTGTCTCCCGCCTGAAAACTCTGGGCCTCAGGTTCTCCCACAAACCCAAGAGCAGAGAGGAGCATCTTTGATTCTTAGACAGACACAAAACTGGCCAGGACGTTAGCAGGGATCCCAGAGGAGGAGCTGCCCACAGCAGCAAAGCCTTGGTCTCCCAGGTCCAGGGCAGTAGCGCAGCAGAGTGTGGCTGCTTGGTCCCAGCCGGCGATCCTTGCTGGCCAGCTGCAGTGCAGGTAACCTGGGGGGAAGCCTCTGCCCGGGCCCACTGTGCAGCAGATTCACCAGCACTGCTGCGGAACCTTCCTGACCTCTGTGATGGTGCGGGGAAGCGCCAGCTGATCACTTTGCAGGAGCGGCAGTCAGGTGCCCAGGCTGCGAGGGCCCTGCAGCTCCGGGGTTGTGTCACCGGGGTTGTGTCACTGAGCCACACAGCCACAGGGAGCTCGGCTCTGCAGGCCCAGGGCCCTCCTCCAGCTGTGGCAGCTGGGGGTTTTGGAAGCCCAGGTGGTGAACCCAAGCCGGGGCTCAGAACAGATAAACACAAAGCAACTTGGGGAGGGGGGAATTTTCACAAACAGAGGAAAAAAACCATGGTGGGCACAGAGCGATGGGAACTGAACCCTCTGCGCACCCATGTGGGGAGGCCAGAGGGCCAGGTCACAGTTACTGGCTGTGTGCAAGTCTTTGTGCTTCAGGGGATTAAAAAAAAATCCAACACAGAATAAAATACGAATTCAAGCTATATGACTCAAAGACAGAATTCAAGAGGATTTTCAGTCGAGGAAGATGTGGGGACGGAGGAACATGCAGATGATCAAACAGATCCACTGGTGAACACACCAGGCCCACACTCTTCCTCACTGACTCCTGAACAGGCTCCAAGAGGACTCTGTGGAGGGGCTAGCATTACAGGCTGCAGACCGGAACGTAAAGGACAGGCGACAGCAGCCCCAGGGCAGGTGTGGCTGAGTGGACAGATCAGGCCCCAAGAGGAACTGAGCAGAGACCATTTGCTGTAGAGCTGGCCTCCGGGCTCAGTGTCCCCACTTGACATCTGAGCATCTATCAGCCCGTGAGCTCAGCAGTCCCCAGCTAGCGAAGTGCTTGACTGTGTGAAGAAAGACAAAGGAATCATAGCGAGAAGGGCAGGGCTTCCTGCAGACCACACCTGAGACAACTCGGATGCCGTGCTGAGGGCCACCCAGCACCAGCACAGTCACTGAGACAAACCCAGTGCAGTCACCTACTCACCAAACCTTGGGCCATAGCAGGGAGCATCCTACGTCCCCTCAGCAACAGTGTCCGGCCCAAGCAGTCCCCTCAGTCCTCAACTCGGAGAGCAGCAGGGGGCAGCAGGCACTGACCCGGTGCAACCAGCCTGGCCTCCCGAGGAGGACATGGAGGAAACAGGATCCGTCTCTGTCTTCCAGTGCAAACACAGCACGACACGACGGTGAAAGATACACATGGGGACCAGGACAGATGCACACCTGCTGCACACCTGCTGTCAAGGTAACAACTATCTTCCAACCCTGGCAACAGGATCCTTCCGGGGCCGCCCATAGAGAAACGAAGGGATTAATCAGGCTGCTGCTCCCACTGGGTGTGACTGTGTGTGTGTGTGTGTGTGTGTGTGTGTGTGTGTGTGTCACTGCCCTCTAGAGGGCTGATCAATACAGTGAGCCCTTCAGAGACAATCGCCCCAGGATTCCACGTCGGCACCTCTCTGCTGGAGGACACGGTGCCCTAATAATCCATGTACTTCCCCTCTTCCTGTTGCTTGCTCCCAGTGAACACCCGGCACTCACTCAGGAGTGTGTGCCCAGGCAGCTGCACACCGTAACCAGCCAGCAGCCTGGGCCTGGGGAAGTGAGACCCATCAGCACTTTGCAGTGCTTCCTTTTGATCCAAATCCTGTTAGGGGATTGAGGCTTTGACACTTACAGGTCATTCTGATGACAAGTTTGGAACCCTGTAGCGCACCTAAAATCCAGAGCTCTGGAGGGCACGTCCCTTGTGCAGCCTTAGGTATCCTCATACTGTGAAGTGTGTCCCAGGTCCCCCACCTCGGACAAATAAGTTTGCAGTAGGAAAATCTGGCAACTGCAGGTCTCACAGGCCTTCGCCCTTCCCCAAGGCTGTCTCCCAGGCAGTGACATCACACAGCTCCACACAGCAAACTGGCTCCTGCCTTCCTGCTCCCCAAGAGCATGGCTGATGCTGGAGACGCCCTACAGAAAGTCCTGTGCCGTGGGTTGTGAAAGAACAAAACTGTATCACATGTAGCTCTTCATGACTTTACAGCTGAGTCGTTATGAGTCCAGAGCAGCACTGTTGTCTTAATATGCATGAATTTCGTGAAGAGATCTCTCTGGGACCTCAATCCCGGGCACAGCCCAGCGTCACACAAGCAGCCATGGGAGCTGTGACGGGCTGGCTCGTGCTCCTCTGTGTGCCCCTGGTGCATGCAAGGCAAGTGCCTATTTCTCCTTGTTACAATAATCAGTTTTTAAAGCTCATACCAATTCTTCCTTAATCTATGCAAGATGTGTTTCGTAAGCCTCTCCAAGACCCCAAGACCCCATGCTCCTAAAACAAACCCTGCCCACCTGACAGGGCTGCTCCCTCCTCGGGCCAACTCTACTGCTTCCCTGTGCCTTATGCAGACTTATAGCGACTCATTATATTTACTAATTGATGGGTTTTTCTCCTTAGAAGACTGCGAGCAACTTGAGGGTACAGTCCAGTCCTTCAGTTTTGTATTCTTAAAAGGTAGAGTTCTGGCACACAGCAGGCGTTTAGCTAAGGCCTGGTAGACAGGTGACCAAAGCTGGCACAGGTGCGTTAGCAGGGCACCTGGCGATGAACAGAGACAGGAAGGCAGGGGAGCAGAAGCAGCACAGAGGATTGGGATGTGACGTCTGTGCTCCCCATGATGACGGTTATTATGTGTCACAAACATGTATCAATAAAAAAGAAACCTAAAAAATGAGGCAAACTTGTGGTCTTTATCTTTCAGGCTCTGGTTTATTTCACTTAACATAATGTCTCGAACATGGCGCCACAAACAAAAGAATTTCATTCTATTTTTTGCCTGAATGTTCCATCGTGCAGATGTACCCCACGTGTTTATCCAATTCAGTTGTCAGGGGACACCTGGATGGAGCTCAACTACGGTGAGTAATGTTTTGATAATCATGGGAGTGTAGGCGTCTCTTTAGTGTAGTGATTCCATTTCCTTTAGATACATAGCCAGCAGTGGCATACCTGGATCACGTGATATTTCTAGACTTCTGAGGCACCTTCGCACTGCTTTCCATAATGACCATACTCATTCACATTCTTGTGAGTAGTGTCTGATGGTTTCCCCTTTGTTACTTTTGGTCTTGTGGGGATTGAGGGAAAGGTAATAGCGATTAAATTCAGGGCCTTCACACTGAGCCCTTTTTAATTTTTTATTTCTAAGACAGGAGCTCTCTAAATTGCTCAGTCTGGGTCTGAATTTGAGATCCTCCTGCCTCAGCCTACAGTGTCATGTGGGAGCCACAACATCCAGTTTATATTTAGTCTTTTTAGTTATGACCACTCTGATTCAGATGAGATGATATCTTATCGTGGTTTTGACTTTCATTTCCCTGATAATTAGTAATGTTGAGCATTTTTCATGAGGGTGGGAGGGAAGAGAGGGCCAGATAGCTTGTATCTAAATACAGTGAGGAGGAGTAAGTGCTAGTGTGGTGTAGCACATTAGGGTGACCATAGTTAACAACAATTTAAAATACATGTTTTTAAAGAACTAGAAGAGAGAAAATAGAAGATTGCCAATACAAAGAAGTGATAAATGTTTAGAAAAATGGAAATGACAATTACCCTGATCTGATCGTTACACATTATATACGTGTGTGTTGAATTACCACACTATACCCCATAAATATATAATGAAAAATAAAATATAGGAGCTGAGAAGATAGCTCATGAGTAAAACACATGCTTAGTATGTGTAAGGCCTTGAGTTCAATCCTCAAAACCAAAAAAATAAAATAAAATATAAATAGATGATAAACAAACTATAATAGCACCCTCATAGATAATGTGGTATATGTTAAATGCCCACAATATGTTAAACTCTAAAAACTCATTCACAAGACCACAGAACTCATATCCAACTCTTTTGTTGCCCTATCTTTTTTACTCAGAATGTATTTTTTGTTATAATTTTTAGAATCCTAACTTAACTTACCAAGATTTTTCTAAAGACAAGGATAAAAATAAAACCTGCCCTATCTGATCTTACATTTTCCTGAGACTCTCACTTGATTAACAAATACATTTGCACAGACTTTCTAAATTATATATATATTTGTTTCTAAAAATATATATATATATATATACCCATATATTTGTGGATAGAAATTCTTTTGCCTGTTAATACAGAGAAATTTCTACTCTCAGTCAGTTCCTCTAGCCAGAAGCAGCCAGGGGAGCCACAAGAGGACAAAACTGGAGGGGAACAACATGCAGCAAATCTTGCTTTCCAGCTCTTCTGCATCATTAAGCAGAAGAGGTAACGAGACCGTCTTCCACTACAAGGCTCATGGTTCTTTATTTACCTTTTTCTGATAGCCTGTAGCTGAATGTTCTCACCCAAATGTTGACCCTCTCTAGCTCAGGGAAAGAATTAAAGCAAACAACCAAAATAGCTTCAGCAGGTAGCTGGTTCGTGTTTAGTATGGACAGTGAGGAGTTGAGTATATCTCTCATTTTGGTCTTCATCTTTGCCTAACATGAAGTGTGGTAAGCAGAAACACA
This sequence comes from Dasyprocta punctata, assembly GCA_004363535.1. Lineage (NCBI taxonomy): Eukaryota > Metazoa > Chordata > Mammalia > Rodentia > Dasyproctidae > Dasyprocta > Dasyprocta punctata. The sequence goes on along the minus strand of RJWM01029151.1, from coordinate 14,141 downwards.
GCACTCACTAAGTGTGGTTCGCATACCTGCAATCAAAGCACCCAGGGAGGCCAAGGAAGGAGGATGGAAAGTTCAAGCCCAGCCTGTAACCCTTAGCAATGCTACTCAGTGTGAAGGACCTGGGTTCAATTCCCAGTACTACAAATATAAACACATAAATATCAAAATTAGAGTATATACTCTGAGAAGTCAGGAACCATTTTTATTAACCAACTCTACACAGCATCTTCATACATATCCTATTATATTTTTAAATTTATATTTACACAACATATTGCAAAAATAAATGGTTGTTACCCAGCATGGGGTGGTGCATGCCTGTAATACTGGCAATTGGGAGGCTGAGGCAAGATCATCATGAGTTTGAGCCAACGTGGGCTACACAGTGAGTTCAAGGCCAGCGTAAACTACATAACAAGACCCTGCTTCAAAAAAAAAAATCAATCAGTAAAATGATTTAATGCTAAATGACAAATCATTCCCATGTGCTGTGGATTAACCAAGTATGTGCCACCACGCCCGGCTTTCAACTTTTTTTTTTTTTTTTTTTTTTTTTTTTTTTGTGGCACCAGGGATCAAACTCAACCTCGCGCCTGCCAGACAGGCACTTAAACCACTGAGCCAAACTCCTGGCCCTAGTTTTTTGAGGCAGGGTCGCATTGCAGCATTTCCTCCTAACTTAATCCAATCTCAATTAAAATACTAAGGGAATTTTTGTTTGAAAAATAGCAAATCATATTTAAAGTTCATATGAAAAAGCCAAAAGACTATAAAATTCTTAAGAAATTAATGATAACAGGAATAAAGGTACTAGTTGAAGCCTCACCACTTACAATATTATAGTACTAATAAACGAGTGCCAACTTGTGAGTAAAACAATAGAAAGTCTGGAAATAGATATATTTTTGAATTTAGTATATAATTAAAAGCAACATTGTCATCACTGGTAGAAAAGACATTATTAGGGAAAAGACTAGATTAACCATCCATAAAAAGCGTTTATATCATAGCCGTCAAACTAAATAAATTTTCATTGCAATAAATGAATGATTTAAGCAATAAAAATGAAAACAAGCCATAAAGCACTTGATACAAGAAAGAATTATTAAATAAACCCAGGGAAAAGAAGGCCTTACTAAGAACCCTGAAACTACTAACAAATAACACATTCAAACATATAAAAACTAAAATTTCCATGCACCAATTTTTAAAAAGAAAAAATTTTAATGTAGAGAGAAAGGAATATCCACACGTTGCTGGTGGAAGTGTAAATTGGTACCAGCTCTGTTGAGAGTAATTTGGCAGTATTAAAATTAAATTTTTAAGTGTATTTTTCTTGATTTAGAAATTCTACTTTGGCCAGTGTAATGGTGCATGCCTGTAATCCCAGCACTTGGGAGGCTGAGGCAGGAGGATCACTGTGAATTCAAGACCAGCCTGGACTACATAGTGAGTTCAAGGACAGCCTGAATTACATAGTGAAACCCAGTCTCAAATAAAATAAAATAAAAAGAATTCTAATTCTAGGAATTTAGTTTTTCATGTATCTATTGACACGTGTGAAAAGCCAAATATAAGAATATTTATGCAGTAGTACTTAAAATATTCAAGTACTGGAACACGGGCTGCATCTATACTATGGAATTATTAGCGATCTTCCAAGAGTAAGGAAAGTCTCCACGCACTGAAAGGGAGTGCTCTGCCAGGAACAGCGCGCAGCAAAGAAAGCACAGGCTTGGTGTCTACGCTCTGCGACAGTTCCTGTCGGCGTCCGTGCGCACCATGAGCACCGCGCATGCTTGGGCGGCTCTGCAGCGATCGGTTACACGGGGCGCAGTGACTGCGTCTGACAAAGTAGCTAGGACCGGACTGTTGCACCAAGGTAATTCCTAGTTTTGTCCCCTTACAAATTTTGAAATTTATACTGTAGGTACATATTGTCTATTCGAAACAGAAAAAAATATAACATTTTAATATTTTAAAGCTTAGATTAATAAACATTTGTTCAATTCAATTTACCAATAATCCCAAACAATGAAAAGAAAGAAAACATATTTCTTAAATTATCAGGCAAGAAAAAAGAAACGTACACATTCTGATCTGAGATCCTTCTATTCAATTTTAGAACCAAGGCAACTATTTTTTCCCGCTGCTGAGGGTGGAGTCCAGGGCCCTGTCCCATGGAACCACACCCCCGCCCTCTTGTCTTTCTTTTGGGACCGGGTCCCATTCCGGGCAGGCCGCCTGGAACTCCCTGTCCTGCGCTCTCGGCCGCCCGGAAGGCCAGGGTCCCAGGCGCGCACCGCCGCCCTCAGCAAGGCCGGGTTCTAACTGCCAAGCCCGCCCGTGCTTTCTCAGTGACTGACTCTGCGAAGCTTGCGGGGACAGTGCCGGGCAGGTGCAGCCAGTCCCCAACGCGGATTTGCGGGCCCCACGCCAGCGCTTCTGCTTGCAGCCTCTTAACCCACCCGGTACCAAGATTTGGGAGAGAATTTTCTTTATGGCTCGTCTCTAAATTCTTAGCTTCACTCATTCTCTGACCTGAGCTTTCCTCAGTTAATTTTCTGCTTGCAGGAACTGTTTTACATTCCAGTCAGAATTTTTAGTTGTCTTTTTTTTTTTCAAGACTTTTTAGTTGTTTTTTAATATAGTGACTAATCCAGACACCTAAGCCATACTGTTGCTATAAACCAAACTTGCAAATCAGTAGCCCTCATTCTGCGTTCTGACTGTTGGAGCTTTTTACACATTCTCGTTCTCTCTTGGGCTCAGGGTGGTGCTTCACCTCCATGTGACCGCGGTGTGTGTGTGAGAGACACATGACGGACAGACATGACAGCCTCCCCCCACCACCTGGGGAACTTCAGCTGTGTCTGGCAGAGCTTCCTCCCCATGAGTCCCTCAGTAACCATGGTGGACCACACCCGGGCTGGAATGGAATGGAACTGAGGGTAAATTTGGGTGAAGTCACTGAGAGTTTGTAGTTTGTTACTGTGCTGTCACCCAACCCACGTGGACTGACACACAGAAGTCCGCTGTAGTACTCGTTACGCTAGTGATTCACCATTCATTCACCCACCCACTCATTAAAGAGTAGGAATTTCACATGTGCCACTTGGTTCTCTGGACACTGAGCACACTACCGTGAAGGACAGACAGCATAGCATGGAAACAAATACTGACAGTCTTCTGCTGCTTCAGTCTGAAACCCGGCCTAACGACAGATTCATAGAGGTTAGCTGTGAGAACAGAAATCCATCAAAGGGTGGCTTCCATTCCTATGTTTATAGCATCCCTCCTCATCTAGATATTTGGAAAGGGTTGTGTTTTAAATGAGCTTTATTCATTAAAAAATTAAATGTGGTACTTCTCAGAAGAGAGAAGGATTCAGGAACCAGTAGCTGTGCACTCTGGGGAATTAGTTGTCACTACTGTAGGTAAAGCAGTTGTGAGTCAGGAATATAAGGAATCAGGAATATACGCTATACACATCTCAGCTGGTGCCTTTGGAATTCAGTCACTGTATGAAGTAAAAGTAATGTGGCTGGGAGATTTTGAGAAAAACTGCTTACAACAATATAATTGTTTCAGTGTCCATGATCTCATTGTCTCGGTCAGGTCCTGGATTTGGAAAATATATGTAAAAATGCATTTGGCTGTGTCTTGGTTACTTTTCTCTCACTGCTGAGACAAAACACCTGACACCCAAAATGAAAGAAGGAAAGGATTATTTAGCTCACAGTTTGTGGAGGTTTCAGTCCATAATCAGCTGGCTCCAAGACAGGCTGGCATGGCTAAGGAGCAATATGGCAGCTATGGCAGTTACCAGAAGCAACCAGCTGCCTTCAGAAGACCCCCTCCCATGACTGCCTGAGGCTTTGGGGGGACATTTAAACACAAAGCATAGCAGGCTGTTAACAGAAAATCCTATAAACAGTAACCTGGCAAAAGAGAGTTTGATTTTCTCGTGAAACCAAGAAATGGTTGGGCTGACACCCCTGCATCTTGTCACGAGTATCATCAGGAAATGTTTCCTTTTTCCCTGCTCTGTCATCTCTAACATGTAGTTTTTGTCCTCAGGGTCACAAGACTGTGAAAGTACCTTTGGAGAGTACTCGTGTTCTATGCAGAAAGACCAGAAGGTGAGAGGCTGACTCTCGCAGGGTGTTTGGTTGCTGTTGTGTTTGGTAAGATCATCCCGTCAGGCGTCCGCAAGGAAGCTGGGAGACGTGTGTTTTATTATACACGAAACTTCTCAGAGAGGAAAAGAGGCTCCTTTCAGTGAGGAAAAAGGAGAGTATCGGTATTGTACAGAGTTGGTCAAAGGTATAATGGAAATGAAAACAGTAATTAAAATCACAGGAATGGGTATAGTCACAGGTAGGATATGTAAAAAAAAAAATTAAAAAGCAACAGCAAAGGTTAAAACTCCCAAAAATTAGCATTTAAAAAATAGGCAACGATATAAGCAGCCAGGATACACATTTTATCTTGTAGTTTTTAGTCAATTTTTATTATTTAAAAGCACTTTTTATTGCAAGCAAACAAAAGGAATATTCAAACAATGCATAGTCCACTTGTGACCAACTCAATCTATTTGTGCATCGATAACCCATAGCAGGGGCATTAACAAACCAAAGCAGATTTTGTGGCTGCCCTGCACACCGTAAGGCGTTGCTCTGGCCCAGGGACAGTGGCACTAAGCGTAGTCCCATGCTTTCAAAGAACGTGTGACCAAGCTTAAAAGAGAAATGTGTCAGCACATCACTAAAAGCTTCGTGGTAACGACTGTGGTGGAACACACTGAGCTGTAACAAGGAAGAAAGCAACCGAGTGCATGGAGGCCAAGGGGAGAGCTCGGCAACGGGTGAAACTTTGAAACTGATCCTGAAAGTGAAGCAAGAAGTAGCTGGGAAGAAGTAGAGGCGACGAGGGACTCTGGCAAGATGGAAAAGGTTTTATAAAACCTGGAAAGAACAGTAAGCTTGGTGTGCGCGGAGTGTGGGGAAAAGGATTAGAATGGAGGCAGGGAGAGCTGACGCTGGAGGCTGGGGGAGCACATCCTAAATGACTCTGTAAGAGCACCTGAGCTCTGCAGCCTTAGTGTGTCTCCTCCACTCTTCTTTCTGTTATCTTTCCCTTGCCTAAAAGCTAAAGCAGAGACCCAAATGCCCACAGGATAGGAAAAACATGAATGTGTGCTTCCGCCTCTTCCCTTTTTCTCAATAAAAAAGCCAGGACCTGAGATAGAGGAGAGGAAGGGATGGAAACCCCAGACAGATGAAGGTCTGGGAGTGACGGAACAGCACTGAGAGGTGGGTTAGTCTCGAGTGAGGACCCTACATGATACCCTGCCTGTGGACATCAGCTGCCTGGCAGAGCTGGCCACCCCATGAAGTGTGCCTCAGAGACAGAACAGGGCTGAATACAGAGAGCTTGGATGTCCTGTGTGGACAAGGACACCTAGAGGACCTCTCTGACAATGTACCGGGGAATGGAACCAGCTGGGAATGTTCATCTTTTGGGAATACTGTGGACACACCCCAACTGTCATGTATGTCATGCCAAGGAATTTGAACTGATCCTCAGTTCCCAAAGTTTGTATCAATGGCTCCTATTCATGATGTCTTCATTGAAAAACACTGTTAAAAAGAGCTGTACTAGCCAGACACAGTGGCCCATGCCTGTAATTCCAGCTGGGAGGCTGAGACAGAGGGATTGAAATTTCAAATCCTGTCTGAACAACTTAGTGACTGTTATGGTTTATATTCCTATGGCCCCACCGAGTCTCATGTAATCGTGGCATGGATGCGGCTGAGTCTAGCATCCGTGATTGGTTTGTGATTGATTTGTTGTCTGGTACTGAGATTGATGATGTGAGTGTGGCACCTGCCCAGGGATGGAGCTGACATACAGTGTAAGGGTGGGAAGAAGCATGTCTCCCTCCCTCGCCAGTTCGCACCTTAATGTTTGTGGCTGCCATGAACGGCTGCCCCGCCACACCACACTGCCTTGGAGCCAACTGAGCATGGACTGAAACCCCCAAGAACTGTAAGAAATAAACTTTTCCTTCCCCAATTTTAGGCATGAGGTATTTTGTCGCAGCAATGAGAGAAAAGTAACTTAGACAGTGACTTACCAAGGTCTTGTCTCAATATAAAAATGTTTTAAAAACTTGGGAGACAGCTCAGTGCCAAGGCCCTGAGTTGAAAAAAACTCAGTTATGGTGATCAATATTAGAATAGTAGCTACACTTGGGGGTAAGTAAGAAGTTGGGAGTGCCTGAGAAGATACAATTTAGTGATTTCTATGTGGTACCAGAAATACTTTGTATTCTGATCTGCACATATGTGCATGTATAATTTTAAGTGTTTGCTTTAGAACTATGATCTATACATAAGTTATATACCAGTTTTTAAAAAGCTACCCTGGACTTTTCTTCTATTCAACCACAACCTACTTGGGCCTACATTGTCCACATTCCTTTCTTTTTCTCTCCCACAAACAAACTCACAGATTCAACAAAATTCCAATACCAGATAGCACAAATGCAAAGTCATAGGGAAAACAGAAACACAAATATTTTTAACTGGTGGGGAGATCAAAGAAAAGTAAATAATGAACTGCAGCTTCATTGGATATTTACGGAACAGTACAAAGCAAAAGAAAATAGTCAGCAATCAAGATATATATTAGGATTATGTTTGTTTTAGAGCAATTACTTTTCATATTTGCAATTGTCTTTTGAGTCATTCATGTAAATCCAACATTTCATTAAGAATTACAATAGAATTTTGGCTAATGGTAGTTTTAGAAAACTGTAATTTATTTTTTAAATGTTTTGGAAAATTATTTTTTAAGTACCCTTTCCCTTTTGAGACTCTGTATTTGCATTGTCCTCCAGCCCAGTGATCCGCATGTGTCAAAGCAGCTGCCAAATATTCAGAACACTAAGCAAATTGTATCTGAGCTCCTGTTCTCACTTTTCTCTCACGCGTGAGGGACTTCTTTGTTGTGGGGCAGAGTCACAGAGAATTATCTCACTCCTCGCTGCTCTCACACCTACTCCCTCGCTCTCAGCAGAGGCATTTTTGGAGGGAGGGTAAAGAGCATAGTGAAGTCATAAGCCAGTGGTGACCAACGTCATTGGCTGTGTGGCAAACTCACAAAGCAACCTCCTGCCAGAAGCTGCAAGGTGAGGAGTTTGGAGTTAGCAAAGTAACCGCAAAACCAGCTGCTGCCAGAAGGGCCAGTGGATGGCAGGGCTTGTGTCACATTCGTGGAGAGCACTGCTTGTCCCGCAATCAGTGGTCCCCACTGTAGGGATTCCACAAGTCATCTGCTCATAGCAGCATGAAGCCAAGGAATAATCAGACATCGAAGAGAAGAACTTGATAGTATTTGCAGAACTTAATCCTAACTTGATTATTTTTTCCTAGAAAAGGAAAATAAAAATTATTCCAGCCCTGCTGAACAGATTGATCTGGAATTGCTTCTATTATTTATAAATTTAAAACTGCTTCTCATCTCTGAAGCACTTATCCTCTCGTCACCCTATAAAGGCCTTCCAGCCCTGCGTGCTCCAGGGCAGGACAGGGACACACTGCATGCAGCCACGGATCTCGCACTGGATCTAAACCCATAGAACACCTCACTTCCCAAGGCGGCTACAAGGCATGAAGGGGTCTTGCAGCCCAGAGGAATCCAGCACACAGAGTGTGAGGGGGCAGCGCCACCAAGTGGAAAGACCTGAGGCGTTGGATCTAAAGATTCTGGCTACACCTGAGTGGTGTCACTTAGACCAAGTTAAGTCCTTTGGCCCTCAATTACCCCATCGAGATTGTCTCAAGAATTGAATATTAACATCTATAAAGGCCTAGTCAGTTAACAGAAACCCAAATCAGGCATGGTGTTGCATGCCTGTAATCTCAGCACTTAGAAGGCTGAGGCAGAATTGCCATGAGTTTGAGGCCAGCCAGAGCTACATAGTGAGACCCTGTCTCAGAAACAAAAACAAAACAAAAACAAAAACAAAAAACCTTGAAAAGCAGACATTCAATAAATGGCAACTTATTTTAAGGAATTTTTTTTCTTCTCTCATTAGTCATTTTTCATTCACTTACTTAACAAATATTACTGAGTATCAGACACTGTAATATAGTGGCAAGTAAAATATATGCAACTCTTGTCCTCATGGAGTTATCTAAAAGGACACAAACAATAAACAGGCAATTAAAGCATCATTCTGTATGTGTTGTAAAGGGGAAAGTATATGGCAGTATGGGAACCCCGAGGAGAAATACCTCGTTCAGACTTACACTGATACCATAGAGATTTCCTAGGAAAAATGACATTGAACTGAAAACTGAAAAACAGAAGTTAGCAAGTTAAGAGGAGGGGGTAAAGGAAATTTCCTAGACACCAACATGAAGTCCAGAATCAAGATAACATGTTTGTCAAAGATTGTCTCTTTGCTCTGGGATTAGAACATAAACACTCTCCAATAGGTTGTCCTATCTTTTCCTTGACCATTAACATCGTGTCTTTCAATCTTTCAACTGACAAGTACCAATAGAGGAAAATGCCTTCAACCAAAATCCTACCACTGTCAAGTATGAATTTCATCCTCTGATCACCACCATCTCATATAAATTCCTTGTGATGTGGCCCCATAATTCATAACATATATTCTTATTCCAATCTGCTGATACTACCATCATAGGATAAGCTACTTTAACAATGCAGTTAAATAGATAACAACATAAAATATCATGCAGTTCAATGCTACTTCTGTGATTGGACAACAGATGCAATAGCAATTTAGATGAGAATGGATCATGATATAAATCTTATACACACCATTACAGATTGGAAGTATTTCCTCCATCACTCAGTGAGATATGCAGGCCTTTGTACAGGTTCTTGGAGAAATTCATTTGTTCAGTCATTCAACAAATATGTGAGGCGCTACTACTATATATTCCATGCCAGGGACAGACCAAACAAAGGTCCTGACTATACCAATATTATATTACTGTTGGCAGATAAAGAGAAAATGAACAGACTACACAAGTTATGGTTTTACAGACATATCTTCTTGAATCTTCAAAACAAACTGATGAGATAGGACTTATCACCTCATTTTCCAGGTAAGACATGAGAACATTAAATAACTTAGGACAGGATTTAGCAAAGTGGGTCTCACACTGTCCTCCCAAAGCAGTTCCCAGCATTTTTCTTACCCTTGTGATACTCTTCCTCCCATTCGTGTTGCTTTTAATTGCAATTTTGGTTTCCAATTCAAAATATTGCCACTGGTTCTATTTTACCTAATTCCTTCCTATGTTTAACATTTTCAACAAATACTCCATTTGTTTTTCTAACACATCAAAAATGACTGTTAGCATTATATTCTCTTTCCAGGGAACATCTCCAGCGGGCTGTGAAGCAACAGTCAGCTGCTATCTTTGGAATTCTATGTTAACGCTTGCCGTACCTCCAAGCAGGTAAGAGCACTGCCCTGTTCTCCAGTCTCAGGTTATCATGCTGCGAGCCTGCGCGTTACTAAAAATTGCCCGTTTTACAGATAAGTACTAAAGGTTCAGAGATGAGGAATTGGGGCCCAGAGAGACTGATTATTTGCTTAAGGCCAAGAAACAATAAACCCAGATCTTTGGCTGGCCTTCCTAGTATACCACACTGACTCTCTAGTACTGAAGGAATTACAGAAATATAATTTTGAAAGGACCCCATGTGATATTTTAGAAGATCTCTCTATGTAGACCTAATTTCTGCAGATAGCTTCCCAGTGACCCCTTCTCTTGCTAACATCTTGGCTTGTCATGTATAAATCCTAGTTTGTCACGTACAACTGCGACTCTGTGAGCCTTTACAAAGAGATACTCCTATTTACCTAGCAGGGTTGTTGCGAGGTCTAAATGATAAGGAATGTAAAGGTCCTTTGTGAGCAACAAAGCACCTTCCAGAACCCCCTGAGCAGCCTCTACAGGAAAGTTAGTCCTGGAAAACAAAGATTACCTTCGTATGTAATCATTCTAAATGTGTATACCTTTATAGACCACTGACTTCAGAATCACAAATTTAAACAGGGAATATATCCATACTCTTTCCTCGTAGGCAAAACTTTTCTATTACTACTACACATATGACTAAATTTAATATAAGTTTTTCTCAAATTATTTTGGAAAAGGGAAAAATATCAACTTTGGGACAGATATGAAAGGATAAATTTCTTCTTTAATGCAATTATGTAAAATAATTACATGCCTTAAAATACAGAATGAATTTTCTACAATAATTTTATTACAATTTGTATATACATTAAATATCATAATCAATTACAATAAAATATTGAACATTTATTTAACATTTATTAACCCATAATTCTTTAGTTACAGGAAAATGATAATTGAACAACAAAGAACAATTAGCATAGAAAGCTACTAAAATAATAAAATTATATAGGCAAAAATCTCCACTACATGGCACACAATACCTGACAGTGGACTTTGATAAATTATTATACCCAATAACAAAAATGTTTCAGAACACTTAATATAAGCTACAAATACTGCAAAATTGGTTAAACTTTATTATCTATGTATGCTCATTTAAAACTGATCCATATTCTCTGACATTTACACATAAATGGAAAATTCATCTAACTTAATTAATTCATCTAACTTAATATATTAACTTTAAAATCTGTCATTCTCAGGATTATTTTTGTGTTCTTCTTCACTGAGCATTCATATTATTTCTATTTCTTTTCTATGAATTTTATTCTTAGCAGTCATAAAAATGTATGCATAACAGTATATGCACTTGTGTGGGCTGTCCAATATTTATGTGCTTCTTTAATTTAATACTTCTCTTGATAATGGATGGGAACTAGGACAGCAGGTCCCCCACCTCTCCCCCGTTAACGCAGATGGAAACACATCGTGTCTCTCGTGCTGCGTGTGCCTGCCACACTAAGTGAAAACACACAATGTTTTACTTACAGTCAATGTCCTTCTAATTGTCTCTGGTGATGTTTTCTCAGAAATGAAGTCTGGGAATCAAAGAACTCCACTTTTCCACCTTCTGAGCTTCTTGTATTTTGTGAAAGACGCAGGCACAAGAGTTGCCAAATGAGATGGGCAGAGAGAGCCAAACAGAGTTTCCTGGCCAGTCTAAAAATAGCAGGTGGTAGTAGCCAGATACAGCATTCTCCTTGCTTCCCCCCAAGAGTGAGGGATATGGCTTGTTTGAAATTAATGCAATAAAAAAGAACTATCGCCCTTCTTGTTCTTATGATCTGAAGAGGTGTTCAATTAGAAAATGTTTGTTATATTAAGGATGATGTGAAAGTCAAGGCTAAGGTATTTCTTGATTTTTTTTTTTTTTGTCTTTTTTGAAACAGGTTCTCACAGTGCAGTTCAGGTTGGCCTTGAGCTCAGTTTGTAGCCCAGGTTGGTCTCAAACTCACAATGACCCTCCTGCCTCAGCCTCCCAAGTGCTGGGATTACAGGTGTACACCACCACGCCTGGCTTTCTCTGCATTTCTTATAGAAAGGTTCCCATATGTAATTTCTATTTGTGCTGAAATGAAAACTGACCACGACACAGGCATCAAGGGTTGCCTTTGCCTTCTACTCCTTTTCTGCAGCACTTGAATGTTAATAACATTTGTAAGTGTCATAATTTACAGAGTCCTTTCACAGATTTTGATATTGGGTCCTTCCAACAAGACTGTTCCTTGGGAGTTTTTAGCATTACAATTTGGGAAACAAGAACTGGGCTGACAGCAGTAAAACCGTCCCCAGGGCCCAGGTAAGTAAGAGGTGTATACCATCACAGCCCAGACTGCCGCACATATCTCTGAAGAGTCCAACACTAAAAGGCCCTCAAGAAAGAACACTGCCTTTCAGCAACCAGAGGACAACTCCTAAGGCCCTTGCTATGTAATAACTTGCAACTTTGCTGAAGCACAAACTTTGATCCCACAATGTAAAGAGCAGGACAAGGAAGCAAGAAATTTACAGTGTGCTTAGCACAACTCTTGCGTATCAGAATGTTGTTATCTGTCAGTCATCTTACATTAGACAACCTTATGACATAATGAAAGTTTCCTTAAATATTATTTGGAACAGAAAGCAAACCACTTCAGCATGTGATAAAAGAAGAAAATAAAGAAGCTAGAAGATAAACGTTTAAGGTAAATAAGAAAGTGGAATGTCAAATTCAGGAATGACTTAGGCCTGGTCCATGGATAAATCATGGATACTATTCACGGCTAGATGCCATGGAAAAGCAAGCTAAGCGTTCCATCTAACAAACACATGCAAATATATGTATCACATGTATTTTATGGGAAAATGTTACCGCAAATTTTCCTGAGTCAGAGTCCTTTGCAATTGCAAAATGTCTACAAAGCTGGGCATGGTGATGCATGCCTGTAGTTCCAGCTACTCAGACAGCTAAGGCATGAAGATCACCTAAATCCAGGCATTTAAGGCTAACTTGAAAAACATGGAGAGATCCCACCTCTCTTAAAAACCAGACAAGCAAGGAAAATCTCCAAAACATGAATTTCCTAGTCTGGTGTGATGGTGCATACAGGAGGATCACAAGTTCAAACCCAGCCTGTGAAATTTAGCAGTTTGGCAAGACCTTATGTCTAAGTAAAAATAAAAGTAAAAAAGGGCTGGGGGTGTAGCTCATTAGGGAGGTCCTGGGTTCAGTCCCCATAATAGAAAAACAGAACAGTTTGTCTAATTATATTAATTATATAATGATAATTTCCTTATAGAGATTCATTTTTCAACATCATTATTTGTTTTAAAAAATCAAATAAGGAACTGCTGTGGACACTTCAGTTTTGTTGTTTGAAAGGTGGGTAACAAAGAAACAGCTTAAGAGGTGGTGACATGTAAGTAGTTTCCTCTAGTGGGAGCTCTGAGGTTCATTTTCTCCTCATACTTCCTGTACTTATCAAACTTTATGGAATCCAGACCCGGTCTACGGGCGGTGTCAATCGGGGGTACTCCGCCTAACTCCCTGGGACTGGGAGGCCTTGGGCCCCCACCCAGTTAAGGCAGAGGCTCCACCCGCACACCCCGGGAGGCCGCTCTCCCTTGCTGCGCACAGGGCCCAACTCCACCGGGTCCCGCAATTCACCGCGATCCAAGAATCGGCACGACCCTCACTGGAATGCCTGGCCTGCCTCGCAGGACACAGAGGTACACAGCCCAGCCCAGATCAGCCCAGGACCCCAGAACTGCTCAACAGGGACTGACCAACATAGCTGCAGGGACTTAGAGAGCTTGCGCTCCCCACACCAGAGCACGGAGCACACGCAAGCTCCATACTTCAGTGGAGCCACTTGTGCGTGCACCAGTCCAGAACTCACCAATTCCTGCCCAGCCAGGTTTCTCCTGGCACTGTAGGCCTGCGACTTGCCCAGGCTTGCCCCGGCGGAGCAGTTGTCGTTCTGAACTTGCAGACAGACCCAGGTTCTGGGCGGCGTCACTCGGGGGTACTCTGCCTAACTCCCCGGGACCAGGAGGCCTTGGTCCCCCACCCAGTTAAGGCTGAGGCTCCACCTGCACGCCCCGGGAGGCCGCCCTCCGTTGCTGTGCACAGGGCCCAACTCCACTGGGTCCCGCGATTCACTGATATCCAAGAATCAGCGCGACCCTCACGGGAACACCCAGCCTGCCTCGCAGGACACAGGGCCACATAGGTTCTAGAAGAAAATAACAAAACAAAAGACCAACAGGCAGTCTCTGTCCCCTGGCCCACAAAGAACAAACCCAGGAGACACTGAAATGGAAGATAGTGGGAGTGACACAAAAGGACTTTCTGAAATGATAGAAAATGCAATAAAGAAACAGCTTGATGAAGCTATAGAGAAATTCAAATCAGAAATATTCTCTCAGCTAAAAAATGAAATGAGAATCATTATTAAAGAAATGTTGTGTGTATCTAAAGAAGAGCAAGATAAAAAAAATAGAAGAACTTAAGAAAATGATTGAAACTTTGAATGAACAATATAAGACACAAACAGAATGCATGAAACAGATGCAAAGGGAAATGCAGGAAATGAAAAATTCCATGGAAAGTTTGAAAAACCACTT
>RJWM01029150.1:7259-24863 GCA_004363535.1 Dasyprocta punctata | reverse complement strand
AGTTTTGCATAATTTTTTCTTTTTCTGACTATGTTCATTTGTGAATATGTATCTACTCAGCTTTTGTTTCTCTTTTTTAAATTACTTAATTTATGCATGTATCTCTAACTGGTACAAATGACAACTCTTGATGATTACAGTTTACTTAAGGGCACATAACAACATGATAGTATTGACAGCAAATGTGACATTAATGGACGCCACACCAGTCAGTGGTTAAAGAAGAATGAATTGTTAAGAAGTAGGTCTCCACCAAAAGATTCTTAGAACTAACAAAAAATTCAGCAAAACAGCAGGTTTCAATGTCAAGACAAGCAAATCATTTCTGTACACAAATAAGGAAGGAACTGAGAAAAAAATCAAGAAAATGACACCAACCAAAATAGCATCAAGAAAAATGAGAAACCTAGGAATTAACCTAAGAAAGTGAAATATCTCTTAAATGAAAACTATACTACTCTGAAAAAAGACATTCAAGAAGACATCATAAAATGGAAAGATGTCCCCTATTCCTGGATAGGACAGAATAAGTATTATCAAAGTGGATATATTATCAAAAATGATGAGATTTAATACAATTCCATTCAAAGTGCCAAAAACATCTTTCATAGATAAAGAAAAAACAATCCTAAAATTTCTATGGTACCAGAGACACAGTGTTAAAGTGTCACTGAGTTTTACCATTCTTTTCATATTGTCCCTGTTTGTTCTCATACCATGACAATCATGGCTATGCTTGTGAATAATTGAACACTGTGGATGTGATTACAAGTAGACTTTGGTCCATACATCCACTGCATCAACTCAGGAAACACTACCATAACTTTTCTGTACTACTATGTGACATTCATGAAAGGCCCAGAGGGCAGCCTGGACAGTTAGAGTTGTGCTGAAGTCATTTTGATTACAGTCAGTAATTATGAACAAACAAAAGATGTGTTCAATATTCAAAAAGAGATTTTTTATATTAACACCTCCTTTGTGCCAAGTAAAGTGTAAATATAGACAAATTGAAATGAAAACAAGCTCATCATTTCTCTGCAACTACATGATTAACGCTTCTTTTTTTTAAGGACAGAAATGAAGGGTCCCCTGAGTGACAATAGGTCAACCCTGATTAAAGTATATTGTCATTGAATTAAGGTTAATTTTACCCTTATTAAGATTAATATCTAAATTTTATTTTCTCTTACTTTATTATATTCACCACCTCTTCATTAATCTTATGAGGCTCCCTTGTCATTCATTTAATCTTTCCTTACTGCATTTGTCTCAAACAAAAACTCCCTTAAATGACAATGCTTAGTCTCAAAGATGCTAACAACCTGCTTTATATTTCAGGAAAAACCAAAGGTACCAAAAGGACTGAAAATGCCGTTTTCAGTCCAGGGCCTTTTATACCATATCTTTTATTGTTTTCCCACTCTCCGGAAGAAAATGAAGATACAAAGAGGGCTCAATCACACTTATTTTTCAGGCACATTGTTAAGTTATCCATGTTCCCTAGTAAGAGTGAACTCAAGTCCTACCCAGAGTCACCTGTTAAGATTAAGTGGGATGATTACAGGAATGAGAGAGAGGTGTTTTCTCATTCTGCTCAGCATCTGGAGCCACCAGATGCTCTGTCCTTTTTTGCTCTGCCAGGAACCACTAAAGGGAAGAGTGCAGTGATCGAGGGTCTCTACCTGGATGGACAGATGTAGGAAGTGTCTGATTGAGTTGTTGAGGCTGCAGTATGACAGAACTGTTGTAGCAAAATACCTGAATCTTCAACCAATCTAATTAAAAACACATTTCAGACTTTCCTACCTAAAAAATGACTCAGTATGAGTTGTTAAAAATGCTACTCTTTTCTCTTAGGTAAAGGAATAATAATGTAGGAAATATGTAACAAGTGAAAATCTATATAAGTGAAATGAAATGAAGCACATAGTACATGTAACTCAGTGACCGACTACTAAGATGTTCTGTGTAATGACTCAAGATGTAAGTAATACAGTCCTCATCATCCTTAACATTCATCACTTACTTGCACCTTTTAGAGGCTTACAAAACAGTTTTGAGGGACCTATTTTATACTGAAATAACTGTGCTGTCTATGGAAAGTGGAATGAAAAGAAAACTTTGAATAGGATTTCAAGGATCCCCACACTAACATAGGTGGACAGTCCACATAGGTTCACAGAACGTAGGTCCACAGTCCGCATAGTTGCAATTCTGAAACTTGTTGTCCTCCATTCTGGCAAACCAAACTGCTTGTTCCTCCTGAAGACATGGTGTCTTGGTTACTTTTTATGTGTTGTTGAGACAAAACACCTGACACCCAAAATTAGGGAAGGAAATGTTTATTTAGCTTACAGGTTTTGGAGGTTTTAGCCTACAATCAGCTGGCTCCAAGGCAGGGTGGCATGGCACAGGAACAACACTTTAAGGCAGCAGCCAAGCAAAAGCATCCAGAGTAAAAGGCGGGGAGAGCAAGCCTCTTCTCCTCCTTTATATAGTACACAGGACACCCCCCCCCCAGGGTGGGTGTAGCATCTACAAATCTCCTTGCCTTCCTTTGTATAGGATGAGGATGTTTACAAAGTAAGAGCCCTGGCTCCCTGCTGAGTCTCCTAGTTAAACTTTTGACCTTCTCCAATTGTAACAATGACCAGGTAACTGTGCTCTACACTCCAGGATGTAGAGCTGCTGAGTTACTTAATTAAGCTGCTAGACTTCTCAAGTTGACACAATGTATAAACCGTAGAAATCCACCCCTTGTCAACTTGGCAAACAGACATATTTTCTTAAATCAGTCTCCAGATACAAGGCATGCTTATTCTTAACATTTGCAACTTAACAATATTATAACACATCTTAACAATCAGCATTAAGTCTACCCACACTATATTACATTTAAAACAACATTTTTTCTTGGACCCCCAAAGACTCATGTACATCCTTTTATGCAAAAGGCATTTAGTCCATCTGCAAGAGTTGTCAAAGTCCTAACAGTTTTAGCATTGCTGAAAAGTTCAAGTCCCAAATCTCCAAGATCTATGGCAAACTCTTAACTGTAACCCCCTGTATAAATGAAAACCAGGTTAAACACTTTTAATATATAAAGGCACAAGGTAAACATTACCATTCCAAAGGTTATAAATAGGGGAATATAAAGCATTAGAACCAAAGCAAGACCAAAATCCAGCAGGGCAAACATTAAGTCCTGTAGTTCCATGTGCACCATTTGAGACAATCTGTGGCAAATTGTGAACTCCAAAGGGCTTGTGTGGTTTCACCCCCATGGCACTTCTTGTAGTTACCAATCCCATAGCTTCTCTCTTGGGCTGGCTTTGCTCCCTCATTGCAGGTTTCCTTAGTTGATCCACGTTTTTGGCTTTTTTAAACTTTTGAGGTCTCCACTGCACTTTTGGCTTTACACTCATAGCTTTATATCCTGCCCTCTCAGGGGCACACTGCCTGGCCTCCCAGGCTTTTTGAAATTGAGGTGGAAGCCTTTTTAGCCTCAGAACCTTTGTACAATGTGGATAATGTCAAGGTCTGCTGCCAGCTGGAGCAGTAGCCAGGCTCTCCTCTCTCTTGGTTGTAGGGGTCAAGTGCCTGGATTGCTGGGCACCCTGAACCTGATTTTGAGGAACAGATTCTCTACGCTGTCTCTATTTTGGAACCTGGTGTGGCTGCCACCACCATTCTGGAACATAATACTCTGAGGCTTTCTCCTCCAAGCAAAGTCTTTCACTTTTGCAGTTTTGAGGCTGCAAGGTGTGGGGACCAGCTGCCTCATCCTGGGATGCCCCCAGGCCATTTTTTTATTTTGTTTTTTCTCAGAAATGGAGATCTTAGCCCTCTCTTTACAGTCTACAGCTTTCTGGCCAAACTCATGTTTTAAATTATCCTGCTGGGCTCTTTGCTTTGGATTTTTAACATAAATCTGGCTAAAAGCCCGCAACAATAGCCATGCCACCGCTTTAACATTCCACTGCCTTGAGATTTTTTCTGTCAGATTAATTAATCCAGTGTCTTTAATCTTAGTCTCAGGCAAAGTGTCTGGACACAAGCAAAATGCAGACAAACTTTCTGCCAAGCCGTAGCACACATCATGTGGAGTCCAACAACCAATGTAATCCTTTTTCTCAGCAGAAACCTCCCGAGCCTGGTCTTTACCAGCAGCCTTTTTTTTAACTTTTTGGTCTCCTGGGTTCTGACCAGAATCTCCCATACAGAACAATCTAAGCTGTTTTAACTCTATGCATGTAGATGACATCTCTAAATCTTTTTAAACTTTCCCCGCAAACCATTTTTAAAGGCTCTGGAACCACATGGTCAGGAATAGTCACAGCAACGACCCCACTCCTGGTACCAAATTTTGTCTTGGTTACTTTTTATGTGTTGTTGAGACAAAACACCTGACACCTAAAATTAGGGAAGGAAAGATTTATTTAGCTTACAGGTTTTGGAGGTTTTAGTCCACAATCAGCTGGCTCCAAGGCAGGGTAGCATGGCACAGGAACAACACTTTAAGGCAGCAGCCAGGCAAAAGCATCCAGAGTAAAACCGGGGGAGAGCAAGCCTCTTCTCCTCCTTTATATAGTACACAGGACACCCCCCCCCAGGGTGAGTGTAGCATCTACAAATCTCCTTGCCTTCTTTTGTATAGGATGAGGATGTTTACAAAGTAAGAGCCCTGGCTCCCTGCTGAGTCTCCCAGTTAAACTTTTGACCTTCTCCAATTGTAATAATGACCAGGTAACTGTGCTCTACACCCCAGGATGTAGAGCTGCTGAGTTACTTAATTAAGCTGCTAGACTTCTCAAGTTGACACAATGTATAAACCATAGCACATGGTAATTGTGCTTCTGCTAGACCCCTATCCAACCATCCTCTCCCTCAGCACTTATTGCATAATGCTGCATCTCCGCTGAGTTGTGACTGAGGGATGAGACTCAAACACACATTCTCTGCCAACTCTGTACATAAGGCTTCATCTCTGTCCTCAGCTTCAATATAAATACAGTGTCAGATAGGAGCTTCGTGATGAAGGCAACTTGGAGGAGGAGCAGTCAGAAAACTCGCCAGGTTGGAAAAATCAGCAAGAAAGACTGGAGGCACAGATTGATTCTTCACTATGAATTACATGACTTTGGAGAGTCCAGATACATAACTCATAATTAGGCAAGTTGTCCTGCATTCTTCAAATCTCCAAGGACTTCCTGGTATTAGTGGAAGATGAAGAAGAAATGAATGTAAATATCCACTGAAGGGTGTTTTCTCATTCTACTCAGCAGAAAGCTTATGAGTAATTTTTACTTCTTTCTTGAATATTTTATTAACACATTAATTGAATACATCACAGTGATCCAATGTGACATTTTCCTGCATGCATATTATGTGCATTTGTAATAGCCAAGCATTCTCCTTCCACTCTCACTTCCACCCCAATACCCTTCCCAGAGCTTCTCCCTCTATTTTCAGGTGCACTTTGCCTAGCTGCTGCATACATGAGAAAACACAATGCCAGTAATTCTGTGTTTTATTTTTAAAAGATCCACCTCCATGTTATTCGTATTGTGTATTGTTGTAAAATATTTATGTAACAATGAATATTTTTATCATTTTTTATGTTCATGGTTCAGTAGCATAAATTAATTCACATTGTTTTGCATGCACAGATGCCAGGAATTCATATAAATTCTTATCCTCCCAAACATTTATTTCCATTTGAAATATTTCTCCTCATTTAAAAGTTTTTCAGTTCCCCCACCCCCGTCATTACTACCTGCACTGCACTATGAAATGTGATGAGGGGATGAAGCCCACAAAGTAGGCTTGCCAACAAAACCTGATTTACATGAGTACTTGTTCAGCTTTGCTGAATTTTGAAACCCACATTCCAAAGGAATGCAAAAGTAGTGAGATTGCACTGCTGAGTTGTGGAACTTCTTTAAGGCACTTGTACTGTCCTTCTTCCTCAAACTGTTGATGGAGGAATTCACACTGTACATCACTGTGACAACTGCACCCATATTTGGGACAATAGGATACAGCAGAATCAATGTGCACTTTATTTATTTTATGGTACATACCATAAAATTTTTTTAAAAAAATAAAATAAGCAAACAATGAAAATAAACAACGAACCAGTGAGACACTCAGGTGGAGCAGGCTCTATACTTAGCGCCAATCCTGGGTTTCCCAAAATGGAGAAAATTATTTTATAGTAAGAGTAAAAGATCCCAGAGATAGTGAGAAATCCCAAGATGGCAATAATAAAATATATGATGATGAAAGTATAAGAACAGGTAACATTAAGGAGTAAAGAGTGGTCAGAGAAGAAATTGGCAATTTCCACATCTTGATATGTCAGTTGTGAGACACTCAAATTGTACAACAGTAAATTCAAAAGACTGAAAGTAGGAATGAAAGCTAAGCCACCAAAGTGAGGGTTCACTGTGACTCCACAATAGAAGAGGTAAAAGATGGCCACAAAGCAGCCATAGGCCATCATAGTAAGAAGTGCTACCCCTACATATAAAATTGAGTAATGATCCATCTTGGGAAGGGCCATCTGAACAGTAGAAACATTAGGAAGGAATAACTGAAAAGTAATTAAGGTGAAATAATTACAAACATACACAACAAAGCTATAAGAGCTTTGGAAATAGAATAAATGAAGAAAAGTGTTTTTTAGGCAGAAGAAGAGCCACCTGTTGAAATTCACAGCACTTGCCTGAGGGGCCACAATGTCCATTTTGTTCTGAGGTGAATGGTCTATGAAAGACAAGAAGCCACTCTGCTGAGGAGTCTTCCCAAGGCCCCCTTCACATCCTTGTTCCTCAGGCTGTAGAGGAAGGGATTCAGCATGGGGGTCACCACAGTGTACATCATGGAGGTGATCATGCTTGCCTAAAAAGAATGGGTCACAGCAGAACTGAGGTAAACCCCAAGTGCTGCTCCATAGAACAAGGAAACCACACAGAGGTGAGACCCACAGGGGAAAATGCTTTATGCCTGCTTGTGGAGGAGGACATTCTCATTAAGGAGGAAATGATCTGAGAATAAGAAAAAAGAATCCCAGTCACAGGAAACACATAGAGCAGGGCTGTTGCTATAAGCAAGATGATGTTATTGATAAGTGTATCAGAGCAGAGTTGGACACCTTGAGAACCTGAGCTAATTCACAGAAGAAATGGAGGGTTTTTGTACCCATGGTAAATGTCAGTGGCTTCATCAGTAGAATATGAATCAGGGAGACCCAGACAATAAGCCATGTTATCAGAACCAGGAGACTACAGTGTTGAGGGCTCATGATGGTCATGTAGTTTAGGGGATTACAAATGGCTACAAAGCAGTCATAGGCCATCACAGTGAATAGAAGGTCATCCATGTCACCAAAAAGCATAAAAAAAATACACCTGAGTGAGGCATTCCATGTAGGAGATTCTTTGCTGTGTGCCTGAATGTTCACCAGCATCTTTGGCACTGTGGTGGAGGTAACACAGATGTCCACAAAGGACAGGTTGGAGAGGAAGAAGTACATGGGGGTGTGGAGGTGGTACTCAGAGGTGGTGACCAGGATGATGAGTAGGTTCCCGAGCAGAGTGAGCAGGTACATGCACAGGAACAGTCCAAAGATAAGGGGTTTAGTTCAGGATCCTCTGAAAGACCCAGAAGGATGAACTGTGAAACTCTTGTGTGGTTCTCTGCTTCCGTGTCAATAGTTTTGCTTCTTGATAGACAAAAATTTCAAAAATCATCTAACTAAACCTAAGTAGCTATCACTTCCCATTATCACACTTAGGCTAGTGTCCCTTTCACCTCATGGTTCCTTCTCCACACATTGATTCACACAGGGAGCAGGGAGCTCATTTCGCTTTTGAATATTTATAATTATTCAAACTTTTTAGTTCAGGAAAAGTATCTCTTGTTTTGTATCCAATCACTTAATTTCCCTTTTTGAATTTATGAACAAAAGCTAGTTGCTTGGTTTTTGTTGTTGTTGTTGTTTTTGTATTGGGGATAGAACTCAAGAGCTCACAATTACCAGGCAGGTACTTGTGCAGTTGAGCTAAATCCCTGGTCTTTTCATTATGACAGTTCCAGGCTACTTGAGGGCATCTCATAAACTTTCCATGAGAGTCTGTATATTTTTAAGTCTCATATTTGTGTAACAATAATGAAACGTGTTTACAACTCAAACAATTTTTATTCTATGACTTGACCATTACTACTGATATGACAGTTAACTCCCAGTGGCTTATTTTTTCCTACAAATGTGATAATTATTGCTGTTATACTTTTGTTGTTGAGAATTTAACATGTTTTTGTGTATAGTAGAAGCTTCCATAAGTGTTAGCTGTGATTATTATTTCCTACTCTTTAGTAATCATGTCAGATATTTAATTATAACAAGGCATAAATAGAGCTGGAATTAGAACTAGAAACTGGATTGTTCAATTAGATTTGATGGAATAGAATTTGTTCCTCCAAGTTATCATCTACATGAGCCTGAAAAAATTATTTAAACTCACTTATTTACAAATACTTTAGCTCTCTGTCATGAATTACAAATGTTCAGCACCTAAGATTGAATAAAGAAATTAGCACACAGATGGCTTTTCTTTTGTATTTCCTATGATATGCAATGGCTATTTTTAAAATGTGAGCTTATTGATATAACAAAAAATCTGTCTTGCATGGATTTCATTCAGCAAAACCTCTCTAAATTAGGGCAGCCACCATGACCGGAATCATCTTCTCCACACATACAACAGGTATGCTAGCTCTTCTGACCACCATGTGGCGGTCATTATGATGATCCCTATGAATCCTGCTTTTGGAGAATGTCTTACATGTGAGTTCCCCTAGTTCAGAAAAAGAAATGTGAACTGCAGAGATTGAAAGAGGAAACAAATTGATAGTACTAGTAAAATTAAATATGATCCATATGTGATAGTTTTATGTGTTCATTCTCCCAAGTGGGTACATTTCATATTATAATCAGCAGGTGATTATCAAAATTCATGTCTGATGGATTTGCTGAAAATATTCAAGACTTCTATAAATACAACCTTCTTAAAGTCTTAAAAGAGTAATGGTAATTGGGGGGGGATGTTTACAAACTCCATGATCAAAATAGAGGCAGCCTTATTAATGTATATAGATTGGATAATAAAGGCAGAAAACATAACTTTAAAACAATATATTATGGGTAGTAAGCAGGGGAAGCTTTTTAAAAATAGAAATTTGGGGACTATAAATAAGGAGAATAAAAGAAACAAAAAATATTCTAGGGCAAGAGACCAAATGTGCAGTTGCCTTATCAAGTGACAGCACAGTAGAGCAGGGCATTTGAGACACCAGAATGACAGGGCAGAGGGTAAGGGACAGAAGGAACAGAGTGTGTGAGGTCATAGTAGAAGTTTTTTTTTCAACCTTTATGTCCTTTTCATACTGATAAATTCATGTTTGTGAATCTGAGATTGTTAAAGTTTGGCTTCATCATTTGACTTTACAGATACTTACATGGTACCTGTCAATTTATACATGTTGAACAAACATAAATACGGGATGGATAATAACAATTAAAACAAATATCAATATATCATAAGAATTGATCTTAGTTGATGGTTACTGGAAAATAAGTACAAACTTGAATGGGAAAGTTAAATGAAATTAGTTTGTATCTATTTTAAAATAATAAAATATGAACAACTAATACTAATTCTCAGAATGAAAATTTGCTTAACATAAAAGGGTTGGTTGGCATGACTCATTAAAAACAGGTCATTAAATATAAGTCCTAACCATTATAGCAGTATGCATCTGAAAATGTCTAGCAGCCCTCACAGTGGTTAGCACTCAGGGATGAGCCTGTCAGGAAACAAAGCAAACAAGGTCAATTTTCTATAACACAAGCAAATGGCTGTTTTCAAACCAGGTCCATGAGGAAATTTACATTGAGACATTGAAGTACTTGTGTTAAATTTTTGAGCATGTCATGACAGTTGCCAAATTTATGCAATATTTTCCAGACTCTTTGAAGGCATTATTAAAGTAAAGCAAGAAAGTAGGACTGAACTCTGTACCTCAGAAACAATTACATTATTGGTATTCTTACAGTGACTAAGGTGAAACAGTAACAATAGGTAACTGTCAAGGACTATCAACTTGTCAAATAGGTCAGCAAAAACAGTTAAGGACTAGAACAGAGAACTCTTTCAGGTAGAATAAAGTAGACAATACCTTGTGCATAATAGATCTCCAGAGAGTAGTTAACAAAGAAGTAAGCAGATGCAGGGTATCTGACAGAAGTCTATCATTTGTAGAGAGAGTAAAGTTTGGAGAATGCAAACAATAAATTTTATTGGGGAATGCTCCCAATTATAAAGGTACAAAGAAGTAACAAAATAGGAGCTACAAAAGACTGATCTCAGACAGCCAAATTTCCTTCAATGTACAGGAACACAGTTTCTCAGATTAAATAAACATGGAGCTTTCCAAGGATCATTATTCTAGAGGCACAGCCCAGACCAACGTTCTGTCTTATATTCCTTTTATTCCAGAAGCCTCCCAAAGACCTTGCTGACTCCCTTTGAAGGTTATCCCTGAAGCTTTCTCTTCTTCACAAATGCTCTCTACAAAGCCCTGTGGGGTTTTCACCCAGGTTGGATTTGAGGATTACAGGGGAGGGAAATCAAGGACAGGTTTAAAATTTCTTTCATTTCAAGGTTGGATTCTCATGGGTCCTAATTAAGTAAACGTTCTTTGTCCTTTCAGTCTCTACACAATTCAGCTACCTCAGGGTATCAAAAACAGCAGAATGGAAAACTTTTAGTGAATTTTTTGTCTTTGCATGAAGTAATAGATTTTTGTCTTTGCATGAGTGACATAGATTTGTTTTCCCAAAGGGAAATTTTTTGTTGGTGTTGTTTGAAATCAAGTTTATAGGTGGCCCTAAATTAAGATTAATTTGAACAAGGAACCAACCCAGGAGACAAGTGGTATAATTTTAGGGCTCCAGGAGGATCAAAACCCTCTGCAGAGTTTGAAACTCTGGGGCTAAGATGAGGGCTAAGACAAACAGCTTCTTTAGACAACCTGTATTTATTACATTTCCAAACAAATAGAGGGGATACTGAGAAAAGTATGGGAACTGAGCAGGACCTTGGGAGTCACTTTAAAGACTTCTCCAAGAAGTAAATTATGCCAACTAAGGAGAACCGTCTTATCCCCATGATGATATTTATGGTAGGTGTGAGATGCCTGCAGGTTTGAGATGCCTGCAGCTGCAGTCTCTATCTACTTAATTGGGATTGGAGCCAGACACCCTCAGCTATGACCTTATCTTGCCCTTTGAGGTATCTCTGGCATCACAAGTCACTACAGGTCTCAGCCAGCACCAGTGGTTCATAGAGGTTCACTTACTATGACTCAGCTCCCTTTACCAGGCAAGGGGCCTAGGCCTAGGACAGATGCACAGATAAACATAGAAAGCCAATTAGTTAATTTTAAATACTGCTCAGAGGCACTTCGTAGTGGTCTCCAGCAGGGACCATCTCTGTAAGACCTCTCCCATGAGTAATCAACGGAGATTTAACTGGTCATTTTTTTTTCCACAATGTTATTTTAAAAATCCTTTCCACCTGCTCTAAATTATCTCTTTATTTTCAAATTCATTTTTTAAAACTAACCAATAAAATTGTATATGCTCATTGTGAACGACATAGTATTTATCAGTACTGTATAACAGATTGTAAAATGGTGAAATCTAGAACATCAATATATACATCCCTTTATTTAGTAACCATTTTGTGAGGAGATACTTAACATCTACTCAGAATTTTTCCAAGACACAATATATCTAAACTATAATCACCATATTAAATCATCACCATGATAAGCTACAATCATCATACTATGCAATATATATTTTGAACTTACTTTATCTTTATAGGAATTCATACACTTTGCCCAACCTTTCTCCAGTTCCACCTAGACTCTAGGTAAAATGAACCATCCACATTTCTACGAGATCAATTTTTAAAATTCCACATAAATAAGATCATATATTAGTTATCTTTCAGTGCCTGGCTTATTTCACTTAATGTTATTTTTCTATAGGTTCATCTACCTTGTCTATTACAAGATTTCCTTCTTTCTTATGCCAGAATACTGTTCTGTAGCATATATATTCCATGTTTCCTGTATCCATTCACTATCCATAGATTGAGTTTTAGGTTGATTCCCAATCTTGCTATGGTGAAATTCACTGCAATAAACTTGGGAGTGCAGATATGTTTTCAGCACATTAGTCTTATGTATTTTAAAAATGTGTTCAGTTTTGGGATTGCTGCATCATTCAACACTCCTATTTTTAACTCCTTGAGCAATGAATCAGTCAGTACTTTCTAGAAAAGCAAATTTAATGCAAGATATCTAAATATATAACTTTCAAGACTGGCTTACTGGGCTGCCCACAGTCAGGTCTGAAAAGTGCAAAAGGGCAGTCTGTACACTAGTGGGTCAAAGAATGTAGTCAACAAACTGGAGCTCACTGTAGTGTCCTATGTGAGTCCTTATCAAGAGGCAGAAGGGTCTGTGCCTGAAGGGAGGCAGTGAAGTCCCAGGTGAAGATAAAGACTGGAGAGCCTCCAAAGAACAACAGTAAGCCACACTTTTTTGTTTCTTTTTTATTCCAGTCAGGCTACAAGCCTATTGGTACATTTACACTGAGGTTAGGTATTCTGTCTTCAGTAAATCCCCTCAGCCACATGCAAAACTATGCTGGCCCAAATGAGTTTGGCATTTGGTACTCCCATTGATGTAATCAGTTATGTAGCACAAGGAACTTATATTTTTCTTATCTGTATTTGTTCTCCTAAATTATACTCCCACCAAAATATGCAAGGATTTCTTTTCTCCATATCCTCATCAACAATTGCCCCTCATATTTTATTATCAGCCATTCTAACAGGTGTGAAGTGCTACTTCATATTTCCTCTTTTTTATTTAAGAGAAAAAAAGACACATATAAGAGACACAAAGCAAACAAAACAAACAAATGACTAGAGTAAATGCACAACAGTAACATCATAGGTTTACAAAACAGGATGATAGAAACTTGACAATGTTTGCAATATTGCGTATCGTTATATTCAGAATGGTTGTTTACATTAACAGATATAGACATGTAAAATTGATCTAATCATATGAGAATTAACTGTTCTTTCTCAATAACTAATACATTCAGTAGTATGTTCGTTTTAGTCATCTTACATATACACATATACAGATTTATATCTTTTCCTTTTCCCTTCCCTCTTTCCCCTTTTTCCCTTCCCAATTACTTTTGCTCTTTGAGCTGTTTTTTACCCTTACATAGTATTTATTATAGATTTTGGATCATATATGCTTTTTCAGTTTCTTACACTAGGGAGAAAATTCCGTATTTACACATGTGGGTTTGATTTACCTCATTTATGAGTATGGTCTCAAGTCGTGCCCATTTACTTATAAAAGTCTCAATGCAATCTTTCTTAACAGCTGAGTAGTACTCCATTGTATAAAAATACCACATCTTTTTTATCCATTCTTTGATTGATGGGCACTTAAGTTGTTTCCAAGATTGGCTATGACAAATCATGTTGCTATAAACATGGGTGCACACATGTCACTGTGGTATGTTTTCAGTTCTGGGAAAATGTCCAGAAGTGGGATAGCTGGCTTGAATGGGATCTCTAATCCTAGCTTCTTGAGGAATCTCCACACTGACTTCCACAGTGGTTGCACCAGTCTACACTCCCACCAACAGTGGAGAAGTGTTCCTTTTTCCCCACAGCCCCTCCAGCACTTGTTGTTGGTTGATTTTTTAATCTTGGCCATTCTTTCTGGAGTGAGATGGAATCTCAGTGTTGTTTTAATTTGCATTTCCTGAACGACCATTGATGCTGAACACTGTTTCATATATTTATTTGCCATTTGTATTTCTTTCTCTGAGAAATGTGTATTCATTTAAGATGCCCATTTTTGGATTGGGTCTTTGAATTTTAGGGGCCTGATTTCTTTTAATTCTTTATATGTTTTAGATACACATCTTTTGTATGATGAACAATTGACTAAGATATTTTCCCAGTTCGTGGGTTTTCTTTTCACTCTGTTGGAGATTTCCTTTGACATGCAAAAGCTTTTTAGTAAGATGAGATCCCAGCTGTTGATTCTGGGAAATGTTTTGCATGCAATTTGATTTTTGTTCATGAACTCTCTGCCTACTCCTATGTCATCAAGGTTTTTACCTACTTTTTCTTCTAGTAAGTTTAGTGTCTCTGTTTTGATATTCAGAACTTTGATCCATTTTGACTTTATTTTAGTGCATGGTGATAGACATGGATCTAGTTTTAGTTTATGGCATATAGAAAGCCAGTTTTTCCAGCACCATTTGTTAAAGAGGCTATCTTCCTTCCATTGTACATGTTTGGCCCCTTTGTCAAAGACGAGGTGGCTAAGTGTGTTTGTAGTTGTGGCTGTATCTTCTAATCTATTCCACTGATCTTCAGGTCTGTTTTGATTCCAGTACCATGCTGATTTTATCACAGTAGCTTTGTAGTATAGTTTCAAGTCAGGGATTGTGATGTCTCCTGCCTTACATTTATTGCCCAGAATTGCCTTTGATTTCCAGGTCTTTTCTGGTTCCAGATAAATTTCAGGAATGCTTTCTCTAGTTCTGTGAGGTAGGCAAGTGGTATTTTGATTGGGATTGTATTAAAACTGTAAAATAATTTTGGGAGAATGGCCATTTTCATGATGTTTGTTCTTCCTATCCATGAACAGGGAATATCTTTCCATTTTCTGAAATCTTCTTTTATTTCTTTTTTCAGAGTAATGTAATTTTCACTGTATAGATCTTTTACTTCCTTTGTCAGATGAATTCCTAAGTATTTCATTTTTTTGATGCCATAGTGAAGGGTGTGGTTTCTCTTGCTTCTCTCTCAGTGAGTTTGTTGTCTGTGTACAAGAATGCTATTGATTTTTGAGTACTGAACTTACATGCAGCAACATTACTGAATTTGATTATTACATCTAGAAGTCTTTTAATGGATTTTTGGGGGTCTTCTATGTAGAGTATCATGTCATCTGCAAATAATGATAATTTTAATTCTTCCTTTCATATCTTTATTCCCTTTATTTCTTTCTCTTGTCTAATTGCTCTGGCTAGTATTTCCAGAACTATATTGAACAGGAGCAGTGATAATCGACATCCTTGTCTTGTTCCTGATTTTAGGTTGAAAGTTTTCAGTTTTTCTCCATTTAGTAAGATGTTGGCTGTTGCTTTATGATATATGACTTTTATCAGGTTGAGGGAGAGACCATCTAGTCTGATTTTCTGTAGCATTTTTATCATAAATGGGTGTTGGATTTTGTCAAAAGCTTTTTCTGCATCTATTGAGATGAACATGTGGTTTTTGTCCTTGGCCCTGTTGATATGGTGTATTACATTTATTGATTTGCATATGTGGAACATCCCTGCATTCCTGGGATGAATCCCACTTGATCATGGTGTATAATCTTTCTGATAAATTGCTGTATTCTATTTGCCTATAGTTTATTGAGTATTTTTGCACCTATGTTCACGAGGGAGATTGGCCTGTAATTTTCTTTTTTGGTTGGGTCTTTCTCTGGTTTTGGTATTAGGGTAATACTTGTTTCCAGGAATGAGTTAGGGAAACTTACTGCCCTTTCAATTTCATTGAAGAGTTTGAGGAGTGTTGGCATTAAGTCTTCCCTAAATTTCTTGTAGAATTCAGCAGTGAATCCATCAGGGCCCGGACTCTTCTTTGTTGGTAGGATTCGAATTACATTTTCAATTTCACTAGCTGACATTGAATTACTTAGCAGCTTTACATCTTCTTGATTCAACTTTGTTAATTCATAGGTTTCTAGGAATCTGTCCATTTGTTCTGTGTTATCAAATCTATGTGAGTAAAGGTTTTCAAAGTAGGTGTTGATGATCTTCTCTATTTCCACAGGGTCAGTAGTGATTTCACCCTTTTCATTTCTTATTGCATGAATCTGAGTTTTTTCTTTCCTCTTTTTGATTAAGTTAGCTGGGGGTTTATCAATTTCATTTACTCTTTCAAAGAACCAACTCTTCAATTCATTCATTCTTTGTATTGTTTTCTTTAGTTTCAATTGCATTAATTTCTGCTCTAATCTTAATAATTTCCTCTCTTCTTTGGGCTCTGGACTTGACTTGCTCTTCTTTTTCTAGAAGTTTGAGGTGCATCATTAGGTTGTTTATGTATGTTCTTTCCATTTTTCTGATATGGGAGTTTAGTGCTATAAATTTCCCTCTGAGGACTGCTTTCATTGTGTCCCACAAGTTCCAGTAATTTGTATTTGCATTTTCATTCAATTGTAGGTATTGTTTAATTTCTTCTTTAAATTCTTCTGTGACCCATTGGTTATTTAGGAGAGTACTATTTAATTTCCATGTGTTTATGCGGTTATTGTAGGTTTTTTTGTCATTCATTTCCAATTTTACTGCGCTATGGTCAAATTATATGCATGGAATTATTTCAGTTCCTTTGCATTTACTTAAGCATGTTTTGTGGACTAGTATATGATCTATTTTAGAGAATGACCCATGTGCAGCTGAGAAGAATGTGTATTCTGATGTTGATGGGTGGAATACTCGGTATACATCTACTAGGTCCATTTGTTCATAAGTTTCATTCAGTTCTATTATTTTTTTGCTGATTTTTTGTTTGGTTGATCTGTCTCTCTGTGACAGTGGGGTATTAAGATCCCCTGTTATAATTGTAATATTCTTTATTTGGTTTTTCATGTTTATTAAGAATTGTCTTACATAGTTGGGTGCTCCCATATTCGGTGCATATATATTTATGATTGCAATCTCTTCCTCTTGAAGTTTTCCCCTAAAAAGTATGTAGTGACCTTCTTTATCTCTGTTGATATTTTCGGTTTGAAGTTCGTATTGTCTGCAAACATAATAGCTACCCCTGCTTTTTTCTGATTCCTATTGCACGGAGTATTGTTTTCCAGCCTTTGATTTTTAGTCTGCGAATTTCCTTTTGAGAGAAATGTGTTTCTTGTACACAGCATATTGTTGGATTTTGTTTCTTAACCCACTCTAGTAGTCTGTTTCTTTTTATTGGTGAGTTTAGACCATTTACATTGATTACTATAACTGATATGTACTGGCTCATACCTGTCATGATATCTTTCTGTTGTTGATTTTCTACATTTTCTGTTTAATTATTTGTCCTGCTTAGTGGTTTCCTTTTGTTGTTGTTCTTAAGATTGTAGCTATCTTTGTTTCTTTCTAGAGTGTCTTTCAGTACTCTTTGTGGTGTTGGTTTGGTGGCCAGAAATTTCTTCAGTTTTTCTTTGTCGTGAAAATATCTTATTTCCCCATCAATTTTTAAGGATAGTTTTGCAGGATACATCAATCTGTGTTGAAAGTTGTTTTCTTTCAGGATTTGAAATACTTCACTCCACACTGTTCTTAGCTTAAAGGCTTGTGTTGAGAAGTCTGCCGTGATTCTGATAGGCTTTCCTTCATAGGTGATCTGTTTCTTTTCTCTG
>RJWM01029149.1:0-24763 GCA_004363535.1 Dasyprocta punctata | reverse complement strand
GTTTGGTTGAATATTATGAAGTAATCCTATAAATTATGTGTCCTGTATTAAATCTTTTCCCTTGTAAACCCTGACTACAACACCACAAAAATTAAAGATAGGAGCCCTGGGAGAGTAGCCCAAGCAGACCCCTCCCTCAAGCACACACCAGCCCAACATTTGCCCTGCCAACCAGACACAAAAAGCACTGGGGTGCAGCTCAGTGCGCGAGTGCTTTCCGGCACGCACGGGACCCTGGGTCCCATCCACACCGCAGACCACCACAGCAGCCATGCACGCCCTGAGGACCACGCTTACTTCACTGCAGGATGTTCTGGTCAACCACGGATCACCCAAGGTCACCCAAGGTCATGGCGGGGTGAGGTCCTGAGTACATGTTCATCATGGAAAGTGCCCTGGCAGTTCAGGGCAGCTCGGACACCCAAGGTCAGCAACAGGCGGTGCGCTGCCGTGTGGTACTCAGGCCCCTCTGGTTTTGTTGACACACACGGCTTGAGGTTTGGTGCCATCCGCTTTCATAACAACTGAAGGTTTTCCCACGTCACACAAGGCACAGACACGCGTGTGCACACGGGTCCATCCCCCCACCCAGCAGGAGGACGCATCACGCACGGGAGGAGCCGGGTGCCCCAGCAAGGCTCTGGGCGCGGTGCTGACACAAAGGCCAGTGACCAGAGACAGCATGGGGGCACATGCTCCCCATATGCCTGTCCCCTCCCACTCACAGGCTAGGCGAGGCAAGCACTTGCTGGTTGGTCCTATGGCCTCCAGCCAGTGGGCAAGACACTGAATTTCCATAAGCAAAGTGCTCGGGCCCACGGATGGTCCTGGGCCAGGGGCTCACCCCCTCCACCATCGTCCACTCTGTGCCTGGACAGGCTCAAGGGGCCCCCAGAGTGCAGACGGGACCCTCGGCTCACCCGCCCACGGTGTGAGTTGTGGGTTCATGGACTCCTGTCACAGAAAGGAACTTGCAGGTCACATCAGAGACATAAACAGTTTCTTAGGCAGAATCTGTAAAGTACACACGCAGAGGGCTGGAGGTACGTACGAAGGCTCAGCGTGTCCCCAGGTGGATCACCCGGGGTATGTGTTCCAATCTGTTCTGCTTCTGCCCTTCGCGGGCTGTGTTAAAACAACACTAGTCACACATGCTTGCAGCCGAGATCTGCTGGCACCCCAGGCTTGGGGCCCATGAGGCTTGGGAATTTCTCTTGGAGGGGAAAAAAAGCTAGAGAAACTTTCATGTCCTGAAGTTGCAGTTTTTCTTTGAAAGTACTTTTAATATCACAATTTTGACTCCTTTCTATCCTACCTCAATTCTTCTCCCTCTGTTTTGATGCCTAACCACACTGCCCACGGCCCAGTTCCCCTCTCTGGGGAACCCTGTCCCCATCACACACTCCTCCCCTCCTTGTGGGGCTGCCCTGGCTTGCCAGCGAGCACCAACCTCCTCCTTGGCCCACAGAAGTAGCGCCTGCAATGGTCTGGCAGCCCCATTCTGCGCTGCATGCTGCTCTCACAGCCACGTTTTATTTCTTTAAATGGATCCAACACCCTGATTTTCTGTGGTATGCCACTGACTCTGTGGCTTTTGCGCACAGTATTGGAGTGTGTGGAATCCCTTGTTCATGGGTGGTGATGCACTGACCTCAGAAAGACCTTCCAGCTGGGCCCAGCACTCCTCAGCCTCGAGCCTTGGCCACGCACATGGTTCACACAGAGCGCTCCCTGACAGCTGCACCCACCAGGCCTGGGAACTCCACAGGCAAGCGCCTGGCCAGGCTGGCCTTGCTTCACCGCCTCCGTCTACCTTCAGCTGAGACAGACCCTGCCTCGGCACGCTGCGCAGCTCACAGAGAACAGGAAAAGACAGCGGTGAGCCGAGAGGGAGGGAGGGAGGCAGGGAAGGAGAGGAACTAGGATGCATGGTCCCCGCGCCAGCTCCCCACGAGGAGAGGAGTGTGCTCCTCGCATCCAGCAGACAAAGGCCACGGCAGAACCATACCAAGAGGAGTCTCCATGTCAGCTTTCCCACCAGTTGGACACCAGGAAACAGGGCCTTGGGCTCCACTCCCACAGAACCAGCCTGCCCTGCAAAAAGTGCTGTGCGCCAAGTCCCTTCCCAGGGCCAGGCGCAACACACGTGGCCATCTGTTCCGAGAAGCCAGGACCCTGGGGTCCCAGCACATGCACGGGCAAATGTTTGGGGTGCCACTGAGGCCCTGCGCCCCAGGTGCTCCCAGTGCTAGCTCCCGAGGGGAAAATGGCCTAGGCTGCAGGTCCTGCTCCAATGTCTAGCTGGTGGAGAAGGCCGTGTCCTCTGCGGCCACAGTGCTGGGCACTGATCACCTCAGAGCAGACAAAAGAGCCCATCACCCAGGGCTGGAAAAAGCTCCTGTACCTGCTCCACGGGCAGAGGACACATTCAAGGCCGAGGCAAGGTGGCCACCGTGGGCCCAGTGAGGAGGCTGGGCCTCAGCATCTGGCCATGGGACTCCGGGGAGACCCCCTCACCAAGCCTCTTCTCCCACCCTAGCTGCTGGGGTTCGGTGTGTCCCCAGG
Organism: Dasyprocta punctata; assembly: GCA_004363535.1. Taxonomy (NCBI): domain Eukaryota; kingdom Metazoa; phylum Chordata; class Mammalia; order Rodentia; family Dasyproctidae; genus Dasyprocta; species Dasyprocta punctata. The sequence continues at coordinate 22,198 of RJWM01029149.1, read as the reverse complement.
CCACATGGAAACAAAGGCCACAGGGCCCCAGCCCTCCTCCTAGCCTTGCACAGGACGGCTCAGGGCCACCCGCGGTCCTTGCTCCACAGCAAGTGCAGTTGCTCGGTCTGGGCTACCAAATCTGGCTGGAAATGACACCTGGCCTTCAAAGGGGCTGCTTGTCAGCACACTTTAATAGTCATTCTGGGCTCGGGGCAGAGGCTGGGGATTCCCAGGTTGGGTACCTCGCAGAGCACACAGTGACACCCACACGAGCATCGGGAATTCGGGAGAATCCCCACCAGCTCCAGGAGGAAGGCACAGCAGCGGGCAGGTACCCAGGACAGAGCAGGCGGAAGAGCAGAGGGCACTCAGGAAGGGCACAGATGCCCCGACCAGCAGGATCCAAATCCTCACTCACAATTGCCACACAAGTTCCGCCCCAGACACATTTCCACCTGAGCATGGCCAGAACGATGACCCCCACTGCCTCCCCAGCCCGCCAGCCCTGCAGGCCACCATCCTCCAAGTGGGGGACAGGTGGGTGCTGCCAAGTCAGACACGGGTCAGGCAAATGCAGGTGGCTCGGGACCTTCTCTCCATCCACAGCCACAGCCCTCCCAGGCAGAGTGTGCAATGCACAATGTGCAGCTGACACACAGGCACCTCCCCAGATGGTGCACAGCAGAGGGACCTGGGGCCAGCAAGAGCTGAGGTCACCCAGGTTACTTGGTGGCTGTGGGCCACCAGTCTGGTACAGACACAGTGATAGCCACCGAGTCACTCTCAGGGGTCCTAATGTGGAGGGGCCCCTTGATTTTCTCCGTGCGCAGCAGGGCCAGCCCCAGGGCCCCCTGTCCAGCCCTGAACTTGCCGGCCGCCTGTCCCGATTCAGTCAGCACCGGGGTACCAGGCCCAACACCCCCAGCTGGGAGGCGGCCAGCCAGGCGCACAGGGAAGAGGCGCTTGCGGATGACACCCATGTGGTGAGTGCGTGCGGTCAGCTCCTGGCCAATGTAGCAGCCCTTTGTGAAGCTCACACCATTCATGAAGACCAGGTTGGACTCCAGGGGCAGGGCTACCCCTGGGGGCAGGTCACGGACCCCCTCAGGGACACCTGTGGGGACAAAAGAGGACACCAGAGGTGAGGGCACTGGCACAGGTAACCTGTCCTGTCCCCTCCTGCTGCCACACTGCTGCCATACCTTGCTGGTATCGGTGTGCATGGTAATCCTGGGGATCCCCCAGCCTGGAGCCTGGCACCAAGGCGGGGCCCATGTCCTGTGTGAGGAGCCGCCAGCCCATGCACACTGTCCGTGGGTCGCGGGCCAGGATGCTGGAGGCCTCGGCCCTCTCCTGCAAGGGTGCTGCCTGGCTGGTCCAGGCGACAGCAGGCAGCACGGCCCACACGCGGCACTCGGGCCACGGCTCCACCTTGACCTTCCGGCGGATCCGGTACAGTGCCAGGTGCTGGTGCAGGGCATCCAGAGAGCTACGGTCACACTCCAAAAGGAAGCCGGGGGCCTCAGGCACGCACTCAGGAAGCCTGCAGAGAGTAGATGGCACTGGGAGTGTGCGGGGCACAGCATTCACGGGGTCCCCAGTGTACACCAGTGTCCCTGGGGCACAGAACCCCAGGACTACGAATCACATCTGAACCTCAGATCCTTAGCCAAGTGACACCTTAGTGCAGTAGTCCTTTGGTGTCCATGGGATGGGCCCTGCTCAAGTCCTTTATACACAATGGCACAGCATCTGCCCGGGGTTTATACACATTCTCCTGTACACTGGGTCAACTCACAGCCAGGTCACTTACAATCCCTAACACACTGGAATGCCAAGTAAACTGTTGCTTGACTGTATTGTTCCAGGATAATGGCAGAAAGTCTGTACCCATTTGGTAAAGATACACTATCTTTTCAAGTACTCCCAATCAGGGGTGGCTGACTGCAAAGCTATGGAAGGCTGGGATGTGACACACTTACACTAATGAGTCACCATACTCTTCTCAGAGTCCTATGGCCCTGCCTGGAGCAAAGCCCAGTGGTGGCCTTGGGGCAAGAATGGCTGCATTGTGGTTGTGTCTGGATGTCCCCCAAAGCCTCCTGCAGTCATGGGGGGCAGGCTTGGCAGAGGTGGCTGGGATTAAGGGTGTGTGATCAGCTCATTGACTGGTTTGGCACCGCACTAACTCCAGCAGCCTGCAGAGAGTATAAAAAGACCAGAAAGAGCCGGGCGTGGTGGCGCACGCCTTTAACCCCAGCACTCAGGAGGCTGAGGTAGGTGGAGCGTTGTGAGTTTGAGGCCGGCTTGGGCTACAACGCGAGCGCAAGGCCAGCCTGAGCTACATAGTGCGACCCTGCCTCAAAAAAACCAGGGCCAGGAGTTTGGCTCAGTGGCTTAAGCGCCTGTCAGGCAGGCAAGAGGCTGTGAGTTCAATCCCCGGTGCCGCAAAAAAAAAAAAAAAAAAAAAAAAAAAAAAAGGGCCAGAAAGACAGTCTTCCACCCAGCATGAACTGTCCTCTGCTGCAAAGCCACCCTGGAGTCAGCCAACTATGGACTGAAACCTCTACAGTGAGCCACATAAACCTTTCCCCCTTTAACTGAGTGTCTGCAAGGAGAGAAAAGTAACGAAGATAAGCTGACAGCTGCACCTGGGTGTGAGCACACCAGCCAGCAGCAGCCAGGGGAGGCAGGGAGGGAGCACACCACAGCCAGGGGTGCAAGCCAACCCCACCCTACCTGGAGCACTTGCTCCCAGCCCACAGAGCCAGAGCCCAGGGTGCCAACTGCCCCACGAAGGCAAGAGGGGCACACTTAGCTGGGCTTCAAGGAGGAGACCCGCCCACCCCACAGGACCCTGACCAAGGGCAGAGACTCGGGACTCCAGGGAGCCGGAGGGGCAGGAAGACCAGGCAGGAGGAGCCCGGAGTCCACACATCCTACCATGGACCCGGCGAGGACACCAGAAGGTGCCGAGGCTGCCCAAGGGCAGAGATGATTCGAAGGATTTGGTCAGCCCTATGACTTGCAATCCTTCACTTGGTACAAAGTGCGGGAAGGTGGCCCGGGGACCCGCCACCCTCCCCCCTAGGCCACAGTTGCTCCACCTCAGTGCCCAGATGCGGAGACCTGCGCTGAGCCCAGGTGTGCGGTGGGCACAAGGCCCACCCTGGGGAGGGGTAGGGAGCCGAACTGGGCCAAGTCCACCCGCATCCCGCCACAGCAAGGAGACCCGGACGATGACAAAACAGCAGACGACGCTTTCTGACTCCATGAGCTTCCTCCTGCACGGCTCCACTGCCTCGAGAGAGCCTAGACTCCACAGAAGCCAGCAGATTAAAACGAGACACCGGTGCGACCCTGGGCAACGACCACGCAACGCTAGAGGTGACCGGTGCAGCCTCACTAGGAGGCGGGCTGGCACGCGGCCTCTGGAGGCACGCACTCAGGCGAGGTGACAGGCAGGGCCGAGGGAGTCCCCCGGAAAGTGCCCACCGTGAGGCCGAGTGCAGCACCTGTGGGTGCAATTCCCTGGCCTGTCCCTGGCGACTTCCACTGGGAGCCCTCTGGGTGGGGAGCCCTCTGTCCTCCTGGAGCCCACCCCCTCCTGCCCCGCCCCCCGGCCCACCCCTCGTTCCTCCTCCGGGCCCCTCCTCCAGTCCCCGCACTAACCGGTACAGGATGACGTCGTAGAGCGTGCGCCCCTGCACGTTCAGAAAGTGGGCATAGGCCGCACGCGCGGGAGGCGGGGCCGCTCCAGTCGCGGGACCCGGAAGCGGCAGCTCATTGGTCAGCAGCCCCAGCAGGAAGGGCGCCACGTCTGGGCCGCGCACGCGCAGCAAGGCGCGCTCGTGTAGCGGGAAGCAGGTCCAAGTCGCGCCGTCTGCGGGGGCGCCCCCGAGACATCCGGAGTCGTGGGGCAGGTAGTTCCTCAAAGCAGTGTGAAGCTGCCAGCGCCAGGCCAGGCCGGCACGCCCCACAGCTGCGCCCCGCAACAGCGCCGTGGCCGCCATCTTGAGCACCAGTGAGACGACGGAGAGCGGGCCGCACAGCGGCCTCTAGCGGGAGCCGCCGACATAGAACAGTGGGCGGAGCGGGTGTGAGGGGCGGGGCCGAGCGGGCGGAAGGGTGGTGGCCGGGGTTGCGCGTAGGGGCGTGGCCGTCCCTGCCCTTGCGGACCTCACGCTGCTTCTGGGGCTCCGCAGCTTTAAAAGTCCTGTGTAGCCCTGAGCTAGCTTCAGGCGGTGGGTGGGGTTGAAGATGATGCTGAAGAAACCTCTATCCAGGGCCCTGGAGGTGGACACAGGACAAATGGGCCCAACTCCAGACATACAGTGGGTTCCCCTGGCCCAGGAGCAGGTGGGGTCCGTGGGTGGAAAATGAGGGCGTTTGGGCAGATCTGTGCTGGAGGCGCCTGGTGGCCGGACACCAGCTGGGGTGAACCCGAGGAGCCGGTAGGATGGCGGGATGCCGTGGGAGTCAGAATGGGGCGTCTGGCTATGCTGACTGTACAGGGTTCTTGCTAAAACTAGAAATTTTGGGGGGAGGGGAGATAGTATTGGGGATGGAACCTCGAGTCTTGCATATGCTTAGGTATGCTCCCTACCACAGAGTTATCTCCCCAGCTTTTTTTATTTCTTGATACAGGGTCTCATTAAGTACCCAGGCTGGCCTTGAGCTTGTGATCCTCCTGCCTCAGCGCCTCGGGTAGCCGGTTTACAAGTGTGCATGCACTAGGCAGAGAATCTTTGTCACAGCTCACCACCATCTCCCCAACCTAGGGCTGTGCTCACCTTGCACGGGAAACTCAGTTAACGTTAGACAGATTAAAATCGGAGGTAGCTCTCTACAAAACAGACTGCATGTGTGGCTCCCTGGCTGTCACCAGGCCCCAGTCCCTATGCGGGTCTTCTGGGCCCTTCCTGCCTGTCCCAAGGCCTTAATCGGCTCTGGACCCTTCCCCGTTGGCCTGGCCTATGTTTGGGCAGAGCACGGACTGAGGGAGGCTAGGCCAGGAGCCCTCAAAGGTCTCTAACCCTCAGTGCCCCTCCTTCCTAATGGTCCCCAGCCAGCACTGGAATGTGCGTCCTGGCAGGCTGCCCCTTCCTCTCTGTGGGCCTGAGTGTGATCCTTTGTCATCCACAGGGCAAGGTCGCGTTCCTCCAACCTCACGTCAGCCCAGCCGTGGCCAGGGGACAAATTTGGCTCTCCACCCTCACCCCTGCAGACCATCCAGCAAGGCCAGGCGACCACCCAGTGCTGGAGGAATGTAGGGGGGCTGCTTAGGTGCTGATAGGTTCAAGTGAAAGGAAATGGAACTCACCCCCACCCCACTCTGTCAGTGGCTCCCCGCCAGGAGGATGACCTGGACCTCCATGGCAGCCCAACCAGCACCATCCCCAGTGGCACTGTGGCCACCAGTACAAAGCTCGGAGCCTGGGTCGCTGCCCCCATGAGGGAGAGGGGACTGTGGCAGGCTGCAGAGGCCTCCTGCCCTCAACAACTCCCTACAAGGCCCAGAGCACAGTGGACAGAGAGGACGGAAACGGACTGGCTGGGGGTCCCAGACCCCAGCTTCCAGGGTTTCCTGTTTTTCTCTCTTCAGGGCTTCCTCTCCTTTCTAGGGCATCTTTGAACATGGCCCCTCCACCCCCAGGCCTCTGCAAACTCCTATGAGCAGCGGCCAGTTGGCCAAGGCCATGGAAACAGATGGAGCTGAGACAAGAAGGCTGTGCCCTCCTATGGATGGGGCCCACCAGCCTGGTTGATGGGAAACAGGCAGATTCAGATCCTGTGTGCTGGTTTCTCCCTGTCCTGTTGCCGTTGGTCTATCCATTGTTGGACTACTCAAAAAAGTGGCCACTCTGCACAGGGCAGGGCCATAGGCACCCAGGTATCTGGCTAACCTTGCTCTGTAGCTCACAGCAATGGATTGTGGACTTCACAAGAGGCACTCAGAGCTCCCAGTGCAAAGACAGAATGAATGTGTAAAAAAATGGAATGCCTGGTTTATTACCACTGTAAAACTCCCCAGTCATCACACTGTACCTTATGAACATGCATAATTATGTATAATTAAAAATAAATTTTAGAAACATTCTGGGTGTATTTGAGTCATTCCCCATGAGATTGGCATTTGAATTAATGGTCCGAGGGAAGCCCAACATGGGCCTCATCCAATCAGGCAAACACCTGAGGAGAACACACAGGTGCCTGGCATAGCTGGTCATCATGCCTCATGACACAGGTATCCTGGCTGCCCCAGGGACAGCTCCTCCAGCCTCAGAGCTCAGGTCCAGACTGGAGGGCTCTTCCCTGGCAGGCACTGGCCACAGCCCCCAGTTGAGGAGACACTACTCTAGCTTGGGATCTGCCTTCACTCTCAGGCTGCCCTTCCCTCACTGCCATCTCTGGCTTCCTGGGCCAGAGAGCAGGTAAGTGGCCCTCAGCTTGCAGTTAGCATTCCACAAGATCAGACAGACTTGGGGCTCCAGTGGGCTTGGCCCAGAGGCACGGGGGGAAGAAGGGCTTGTAGCCTGGGGAGTTACCTGGGGCCTTCACTAGGGAGACTCCTGGCCAAGAGCGTGGGTCCCCCCCCAGCCTTCCCCCATGTCCTTCACAGCCAACCCTGCCAGGGTCCTAGTACCTCCAGTGCCAGGCAGGGTGCCTGTGACCCTGAATGTTGGGCTGACCTTGTGCCTGACTGGTCTTTGTCTCCTTGACATCTGTGTGCCCCACACAGAATGCTGCCTGGCACTGAGTGGCACCATCAAGTCTGGTGACTTTCAGGGACTTGGTCTCTGGACTGTCCCTGGAGAGAGTGCTTCTCTTCAACCAGCCTGGAGCTGAACCGTGTCCCCTGGTGGCCAGAAGTGGACACGTGTCACTTGCTTGCCCACACGCATGCGGGACACACTGTCACTTACAGGCAGTTAGTGGGCATATCAGGGAGCTCATGCATGTTCAGACTTGACGCATGTAGGTATACTCTGTGTAAACAAAGCTGACTTTATTTCGCCCCCTTATCTGAAGCTAGCTCTGCATCAGGAAGGGCCAGAAGCCATGGGCAGCTCCCAGAGCCCTGGCCCTGCAGGGCCAAAGCCCGAGATCCTGTCCACCCCGGTGGCTGCCCATACCACAAGGCACACAGATGTCCCAGCAGAAGGGGAGAAGAAGAGGAGGTGCGGTCCTGCCCAGCCCTGGCTCACTCTGGGTGCTTGCGAGGATCCCAGAGTTGGGTGCCGACCAGAGGTGGGTGCAAAGGCCTCCAACTGGCCTGGCCTGCCTGGGGTTCCCTTTCCTAGCAAGGAAGATCGGGGTCACCCAGCTGTGCAGAAACGGGGGGGCGGGGGGGGCAGAGTGGTTTTCAGAGGAGCTGACTTACTGCTACAGGGAGAGGAGCTGGAACAGCATAGTCCCTTGCTAGTGTCCCACCTGGAGAGAAGCAGTGAGGTGCGGGGACGGACAGGTGCCCACCAGTGGGAATCCCCGGGCACCATTCTGGCTCAGGACGTTCCTGGAGGGGGTGCGGGTCAGCCCTGGGCTCCAGCTCTGCACAGCCCTGGGGATCAAGGCAGAGGCACAGGCAGCCCACACACACGGCGCCGCGCTCAGATCCACACAGTGGTCTTGCCGTCCCGGCTGCCTCCGCTGCCTTGCTCTGAACCTGCCCTGGGCTTCCGGCTGCGCTCGCCCGTGGCGACCCCCGAGCCCGACGCGTTGCTACCAGAGCCCGACGCCGGGGCGCCTGCCCGTGGGGGCCCCCGGGAGGCGGCACTAAGCCCGGCGCAGGGCGGGCTGTCGCGGTCACGATCCCGCAGAGCCTGGAGCCCCAGCTGCGCCAGGCCCGGGTCGGCTGCGCGCACCACTAGGCTGTAGTCGGGCGGGCCGGCGGGGCCGGGCGCAGCGAGCGCGAGTGCACAGGGAGCCGGGCGCGGCGGGGCGGGGGGCGAGGTGGTTCCAGACGCCGCGGGACCGGGGCCGCGGCGCAGACGCACGGCGTCCTGCGCACTGCCGAGGCCCAAGTGCGCCATCTCGCAGAGGTTGAGCAGCAGGCAGAGGCAGCTGACCACGTACATAACCAGCAGGAAGACCGTCTTCTCAGTGGGCCGCGACACGAAGCAGTCCACCACGTGCGGGCAGGGCCGGCGGCCACACGCGAAAGAGGGGCGCACTGCGAAGCCGTACAGCAGGTACTGGCCCAGCAGGAAGGCCACCTCCAGCGCCGCGCGCGCCGCCAGCTGCGCCACGTACGCGCGCATCAAGCCCTCGCGCTGGATGCGCCGCCGGCCGTCGTGCTGCGCCCCAGGCCCCATTGTCCCTGTCGCATCCCCAGCGCCCCGCTTGTCCTCTCCTCCAGGTGCCTCGGGTTCCTCCTCCTCCTCTTCCTCGTCGTCCTCGCCCGCGCCTAGCGCCAGCATGGGGTCCGCCTCCCCCGGCTCCGGCCAGCCTGGCGGGGGCGCACGACGCGGGCCCGGGCGGCGGCGCAGTGCACGCCTGCGCTCCTGTTCTGAGGCACGTGCCAGACGGTGCACTGCATAGCCCAGATAGAGCACGGAGGGCGTGGAGATGACCACAATCTGGAAGACCCAGAAGCGAACGTGCGACAGGGGCGCGAAGGCGTCGTAACAGACGTTGTCGCAGCCCGGCTGCCGTGTGTTGCAGGTGAACTTGGCCTGCTCGTCTGAGTAGATGGACTCGCCGCCCACGGCCGTGAGCACAATGCGGAAGACCACCAGCACGGTGAGCCACACCTTGCCCACAAAGGTGGAGTGGTTGTGGATCTCCTCCAGCAGCCGCGTCAGGAAGCTCCAGCTCATGTTGGTCATGGGCGCGGGCGTAGGGGACCTGCAAGCAGACCCGGTCAGCCTGACCTCCTGGTTGCACACCCATGCCGACCAAAGCAGCCCCAGTCTGCCCTGGGGCTTCCTCCCGGCCTCCTCTACGAGGGAGCACCTGCCTGGCCGAGGGCCCCGAGGGCCAGCTCCAGGAGACAGCTGGGGCATTGCCTTCTCCGTTTGGAAAGAGTCTAGCTGCCTGCTCGGCTGAGGGGTCACAGCCTGGCCCCACCCTGCTCAGCGCCGTCTCCTCACAAGTGCACGGCAGCTCAGGGGCCTCTGCCTCCTGACCAACCCTATCCTCAGGGAGCTCCTTGCCACCAGAGCTTGCCCTCCTTGCCTAGTCCCACTCCAGGACCTCTGGATCGTCCAAGCAAAGGCAGGACCACATCTGGGAGGCTGCAGGCACCCGGGACTGTGTACCAGCCATAGCCCAGGTCAGCCAGGCCCCAGCAGGCATATGCCCAACACAGACCTCTTCAGCTCTCTGATGTCCATCCTGCCTTATTCACCCTAGAGCCAGTACCTGCTCCTGGGTAGCTGTGGGGCAGGAGCCCCCAAGCCACGACAGTGTCCTTCTGCCCTCCCTTGGACCGGCCTGGGACGCAGTGGCAGTGGCAGCTGCAGCAGCAGGTGTGGGGCCAGTAGCCAGAGCCTCGGGCTCTCCCTTTATGCATCTGGGGCCTCGCCACACCAGAGGAAGCCGGGGCAGCCCAGGTTCCTGAGGAAGCGACCCTGCTTCCTCACATCTGTGTAGCCCCTTTGGGGTCACAGACAGACATGACCCTCCTGTGCACGTCTGCACAGATGCACATCCACACGTGTGCTCACAGATACATACAATGCAAACACACACACACTCGCACACAGACCCTCTTGTGCACACAAGTTCAGACGTACACATGTGAGCACACTTACACACTCTTGGCACCGACACAGACATCTGAATTCAGATGCACACCATATGCATTCATGCTCACATAGGCACTCGCAGGTGCACACTGTGTGCACAGGTGTAACAGCCACATCCAAACAATGTGGTGCACGAGACGTGCAGTCTTGCATGTGATGTGCATGCACACTCAGCCCGTGCACACGCCCACGTGGGCACATGGTCCACACCTTCACACACAGACTGGCAGTCCTCAGCCCTCAGGCCCACTGCATCCTTCTGCTGCTGGCAGGCCCGGCAACCACAGAGGGCCCAGGACCTGCCTGCTCCTCTGAGGAGGCACCCGCTTTGGGGCTTTTGGATTCCCACTCCTTTGTGGCTATCATGGAGCACACAGTTGGGGAGATGTGCGAAGCCCGAGCTGACTGCCCTGGGGGTCCTGTCACATGGACACATGAAGGCACAGTCTCGGCCACAGCTGTTCATCTGCAAGCCTGCCTCTAGAGCTATGGTCCTAGAGCTGGCCTGGCAGAGCCCAGATCCATACCCTGCGCCCAGCTGCCTCCCCCATAGTAAGTGGGCGCCTGACAGGGCCCGCAAGCTCTGAGTGTCAGACCTGAATGCCTTCCCACCCTGAGCAGCTCAGCCTGGGAGACTCTGCCCACCTCACTCAGGTCATCAGCAAACCACAGGTGCAGCCACCTTGCCCCTGCATGGCAGGGCCTGTGCCATCACTGCCCTCAGGTCCCTGTTGTTCATGTCCTCCCTCTGCGAGCTTGGATCCACACACATGCACTGGGAGGGGCTGCCTTACAGTGCCCCTCAGCAGGCCGCCCTCCCCCACCTCTTTCCACATGTATTCCTACATGCAAGCATGTCTGTACACACACACATGTGCACACCAGTGTGCCAGGCCCCTCAGGTCTGCCCAAGAGCTGCCCCCCACTGGGTAAGGCTAGCTCCCAGTGCTGCCCTGTCCTTATAGCTGGCAGCTGCTCCAGGGATGATGGGTCATGGTGGAGACACGAGTGTGAGCTCCTGTCACACCTGCCGAGGTGGACAGTTTCCCAGAGAACACGTGCAGGTATGTGGAGACCTGTGGTTCCCCTAGAGGAGGCCCTGAGAGCTGTGAGCCAGGTCAGGGAGGTGCTCACCCCCAGGTCACCTGTGCCCAGAACACATGCACTCTCAAGAACAGGCACACTCCTGGGGATGTGACGAGAACGCGTGGCTGACCGGGAGCCCCTGTGGCAGGTTACAGGCTAAGGTCTGGATCTAACTTGGGGATAGTGAGAGGGCAGAGACCCACACTGCAGAGGAGACAGATGCCAGTGCAGGACTGTGAGCCTCTTCCACAGACTGGAGTTCAGAGGAGCCACGGGGGACAGGGAATGACCAGGTAAGCAGCCTGGCAGTGCCACCTGGACAGTTTGCATTGGCTTTGCACTGAGGTCTTTCTAAAACGTGAATGCGGGCAGTCTCATCAGGGCACTGCCCAACAGGAGTTCTCACACAAAGACTAGAAGCCATGCTCAGAACCCCAAGACTGAGCCAAAATGAGCCTCAGGGGTGGGGTCCAGGATCAGGCTGGGCAGGACTTGGGGACCCCAGAGTTATAGTAAAGCAGAGGCGTTGGTATCATCCACCAGGCCTGGGGAGGGGTGGCTGCAGGAACCCTCTGTGTTTACCCTGGCCATGTACCATCTACACCTGCTGCAGGTGCAGGTGGACCCTCACAGAGGCAGGCCCAAGGGACCCCATCCCACAGTGACACTGGCCCAGGGACTCCTGTGACAGAGCAGGGCAGGGGTCTGTCCCCAGCAGCTAGGAGCAGGAAGCAAGCAAGCTGACAGCGGTGGCCTTTTGGTGAATGGCATGGCTGCCTGTCTGGGTGTTGAGGTGACCAGGCGGTGAAGTCCTTCAGGGATGGAGACTGCAAGGCCCTGTCCACCCTGGGCCTGAGCAAGGACCCCACCTACCACCCAGGGGCATCCTTGTCTAGCTGCCCAGGGCCAGCAAGGTACCCAGAGGGCTCAACTCATCACACAGGGCCAGAAAACGACGGCACCTTGGTCTCCGCCAAAGCCTACTCAGATCCTGGCCCTGTCCTGAGCACAGCCCCCACTCTGGGGGGAAAGCACATCAGAGCAAGGCCTCAGCTGTCACCCAGGATACATGGCCTCTACCTGACCACCCACCTCCGCCATGCACCTCCTGATTCCTCAACAGGAGGCAGCAGCCTGCCCTCAAGCCTGTGGACCTCGAGCTGGGCCTATGGCCACCGCCCCCTGAGCCTCCGGGCTGCACACAACAGACCCCATACCAGCCTCCTCTCCTGTCCCAGCCTCCTCCAACCCCACACCATCCTCCTGATCCCTCTGGTGGGATCCTGGGTACTCAGGTCCTCAGATGGCCTCCCTGTCACACCTGGGAGGTGGCAGAACACACAGGCCCGTGACCCCAACAGCAGGGCATGCCCCGGCACCTGAGCCTACAAAGTGGAACTGGTCTTTGGCAGCTACCCACAGGGCTCCTGCACACAGGCTTAGGTATGGCACAGGACCCTCACCCTGAGTGCCTTCCCTCCCAGGGCTTCTGCGGGGGGGGGGTACAGAGCTGGGGGAGGAGGCTGAGGCAGGGAGGAGCGGCCCTAACCCTTCCCAGGACACTAGGGAGGGCACTGTGCTGTGTGAGCAGTGTCCCTGCTCCCTCTGCCTGTTGTGGCAACCTGTCTCAGAAACACACCAGCCACAGGGCTTCACACCAGTGACACAGTGACAGGCCTGCTCTGCCTGCCCCACTTGCCCCACTTCTCTGCTCAGTGCAGGCTTGCACCTGGGGTGCGGCAGACAAGGGTGAGTACCTGTCCCTGCCGCAGCTGCTGGGGATGCACTGGACATCCTGCTGGCCAGTCAAGACATGTCTTACCCACTTGGGACCCCACGTCCGTCCCTGCCTGTCATGTCCTCGGAATCCCGAGTCCTGGTGGGGCTGCACCAAGCACAGCTCCAGGTCGCATCTCCTCCCTGGGGCAGGCCAGGTGACCCATACACCTCCCCTGGGTGAGGCTGGGGGCCCCATGCAGCCCCTACCTTCTCCAGGCCAGGAAACAAGTCTCGGGAGCCCTCCTCCTGCAGGCTGGACTCTGCCTGGACCTCGTGAGATGTGTGGCCAGGGCCAGGGCCAGCTCTCGCCACCAAGCACAATAGGGGGTGGGGGACAGGCCTTCAAGGGCCCCATTGTTCACCACTGGGCCTGGGGTCTGAATCCCTGATTGTCCCATGGGACTGGAGCAGCACGGAGTGCAGGCTGCTCCAGGTCTTCCCTGCCTGCCCCCTAGTCTCCTCTCTCCATCCACCTGACCCTCGGGATATCTGAGGACACCTCAGTCTCCTGGCTATTTCTACCTGGATGCCCCACTCCCCCATGATGGGGGGGGCTCCTGGACACGTACTGCACAACCCCAGGAGGAAGTGGCACCAAAGCTAACCTGGCTGCCAGTGCTGCTCAGGACAGGGTGGAAGGGCTTCTCCCTAGGGAAACCCCAGGGCCCAAAACCACAGGGCTCAGGAACTTCCCGAGACCGCTCACAGGCCCCTGGACCAGCCCCAGTAAGGATGTACAGCTCCAACCCTGGCCTCCATTCACACACCCCACCCTGAGGCCTCTATGAGAACCGGCTACGGACAGCAACAAGGAAAGGCGGGGCACAGAGCGCCGTGTCCCCTGCCCAGCCGAGGACCAAGCCCCCAACCTCAGGGATGTGACACTAAGCCAAAATTACTTTATTCGGAAGTCAGCCCCCTCCAGCAGGAGACAGGAAAAGGAAGGTGCAGGGAGGTGGGCAGGGCCCCCAGGGTCCTTAGAGCATGGTGAGGAAGCCGCCCACGCCCACGGAGGGGGTCCAGCTCTGCCCATCCTGTGACAGTCCCGCAGGACCCACATGCTACCCGGCCAGGCCCCAACTGGAGCCATCAGGCTGGGGACACGGATGCTGCTCCTCAGGCCTGGCCTGGCCTCTGCGCTTTCTTGATTTCCTGCCAAGGAGGAAAACACTGGATCAGCAAGCCAGGCCTAAAGAGTGCTGGGCATCCAGCAGGCACCCCACAGAGCACAGGAAGGCGGGGCGTCCACCTCAGACAGTGCCTGCTTCAGCTGCGCATAGGCCTCATCCAGGTTGTCGTTGATGATCACCAGGTCGAACAGGTCGGGTTCCTTGCCTGCAGGGACAATCAGGCTAGAAACAGGTGCCCTCCAGGTGTCTGCCCTGTCTGTCCAGGGCCTCAAGCCATATGCCTCCTGTCTGTGGAACCTGGGCCGGCAGCCCCGTCTGCCTCGCCCTCCAGGAACTCCAAACACTGTCCCCTCAGCCTGGCTGAGACCCAAAGGGAGACAGAGGGGTGCAGACACTCACTGCTGTCCATGTCTGCCCGGGCGATGGCCAGCCGCTTCGCCAGGCTCTCCTCTGTCTCGGTGTTGCGCTGCCGCAGCCGCTGCTCCTACAAAGCACCCAGGGTTAGTGTCCCTGGAACAACTCTCTGCCCGCCTGCCCACACTCGGCACCCACCAGCACGGCCAGCGAGGGCGGCTGCACAGAGATGTAGACAGGGTGCAAGTCGGTCTTCTTGATGTTGCGCACGCCCTGCAGGTCCACGTCCAGCACACAGATGCGATTCATGGCCTGCACCGCCCGCACAGCAGCCTTGCTGGGGGAGGAGGTGACCAGGCATGTGGATGCGCTGCCCCCGACCCCAGCCCTCCAGCACTGCCGGAGTAGATGCCCATGGGCTCTGTGCTGTGTGTGAGCCCGAGAGGTACCATCACTGCCATCAGCTGCTAATCTTGCCAGGGCAGCTGGAGGAGGCGGCTGGGGTGTGTCCAGGCCTATCCGCTCATTACAGCCACCCGGGCAGGAGCCAGCACAGAGGGGCAGTACAGCCCACATGCCTCACCCAGCTCCAAGGGCCAGCAGGCTGCATGGGCAGGTGGATGGCAGAGGGGACAGGCAGGGCAGGGCAGGGGGTACCCCAAGCTAGCCCAGCACAGCCCACCTCGTCCCATACAGGTTCCCTGAGAACTCAGCATGCTCGATGAAGTCCCCAGCCGCAATGTCACGCTGCATCACCTCCCTGGTCACAAAGTAGTAATCTGGGGAGGACGAAGAGGCTGTCCAGATGGCATCTCAGGCTAGCCAACGGCTGTCCTCGCCTCTGCACCCACTGCCCTTTCTCCACCCACAAATGCTGACATGGGACTAGAGACTGATAGTCCGCAGATGTGGGGGCTAGAGGCCAGCGGGGTCTATGGGAATGGTGGGGGGACTGGATGCCTCTCTGAGTTCTACAGGATGGGCCTCCTGGGAGGTGCTGATGGGCACATTTACATGCTCATCAACATGCCGACAGCACCCAGCAGGGACCTATGGCCTCAGTCCTGTGGCCCTGGTTCCTCCCATGCAGACCTAGGCACCGCACTGCCATGATGCACAGGCCCCGACTATGCCCACCACCCAAGGACCATGACCTCTCTGGACAAGGGGCAGCACTACCTGCGCAGCTCACCTCTGCCATTCTCCTCGCCAGGCCGTGGGTCCCTTGTGGTATCTAGGAAGAGAGGTGTCACCTGCTGAGGGGAACCACAGGGCCCTCCTGCCCCACTCCGGTCCCCTGGCAGGCTGACTCATCCCATGCGGTATGCACTGTTTGGGGACTCTGGGACCCGGACCCCATGTCCCAAGGCACTCACGAGACACACTGAAGCCAAAGATGCTGCCATGCTCCTGGAGAAGCCGCTTCAGCAGGGTGCTTTTGCCGGCCCCCGAAGGGCCACTCAGCACCACAGGCCTGGGTCCTGCCATGCCTGGGAGGGGTGGCAAGACGTGAGTGGCGTGGGGTGGCCTCCCTAGGCCTTCCAATGTTCAGCACTGCAGAACAGCACTGAACCCCGCAGACAGGCAAGAGCCCTCACCAGAACCCTCCAGAAGTGTCCACCCACCTCCCCAGGACCCATCCCACACTGGAGCCTGGACACTGGCTCCTACAGGTGCTGCTGCTCGGGATGTGGCCCGGTCTGAGGTGGGGTGCCCCTATCCAGGCAACATGGCCACATCCAGGTCTGTTCAATGCCAGCCTGTTGCAGAACTTCCTGCTGGACTGAGACCTGTCTCAGATGACACCTGTACCCTGGGCAAGATAGCTAACTGGCAGGAAGCTGGGCAGCATCCTCAGATCCTCAAGGGGTGGTGAAGATGGCGCAGGTGGTAGGGGAGCAGCCAGCTCTAGCCTGGCTCAGCCCTGCCCCATCCAGGACCTGACCTTCCTCCACTGTTGGTGGATCTGGTTTCAGTCCAGACGCCACCTACTTTCTCCCAACCCCCAGTCCCTATCTTTCCAAAATCTGGCCCCCGGAGGGACTCTGCCTTCACCTCAGGGACAGGACGGCACCCACCTACTCAGTGGAGTGAGGCCTCCAGTCAGCCTGGGCACTGTGGCAGCTCTGCAATGAGGGCTGATGGTAATCCCTGACAAGCCTGGACCTGCCCTTCTGAGCCAAATCCCCTGAGGATGGGAAGTCAGCCCTGCCATCCACCTTGCAGGGCTGAAGGTCCTTTTCCCAGCTTTGAGATGCTGCCTGTCCCCATGTGAGCCCAAGGAGAACACCCAGGTGGGTAGGGATGGCCCTGGGGGGGGTGCCTGGGTGCCAGAGGGACCACCTGGACCCACTGGGGCGGGCTCTGATAGTCTCCTCTGGGGCTGTCTCACAGGAAGGGCACCTGCACAGGGAGGCTGCTCTTAATCCGCAAAGTAGGCCATGAGATAATCTCTCAGAAGCACCACCCCTGATTCTACCAGGCACAGGTGCACAGGGCACAGATGTACCACACACATGGTCAGCTCTGAGGCCAACTAATTCCCACTGCACATGGCCTCCTTCCTGGCCTCCAGGTTTCCCATGTATAGCACATACTCCCCCAAGGCATGCATCCTCCCTACCCCCCCCCAGCACTGGCCCTGTGCCCCTGATGGTTCCTTGCCCACTACCCAAGAACAAGTACCAAGGGCTCTCCAACATACTGCACTGGGAGTTGCCAATCCAGACTCAACAGTATACCTGGTTCTTCCACCCAAGCCTAGGTGCCCTAGAAGGTAACACAGGTCACACGGCAGGGCTCACCTTGGTCTTTCTAGGCTGTGTTACCCAGTAAAATATCTACACAACTGCCTAACTGCACTTATCTTTAGGGAGTGACACCTAGGTTCTTCACAGCAATCTGCTAAGGAGGCCCAAGTCGGTCCAAACTGGTTGCTCAGACACCTCTTACAGACCTCAGACTTCATGGCCTTATCTCAAGGCAGAATACCATGCCCACCAGCACCATGGTGGTACTGCTGCCAGGGAGATCCTACGAAGGAAGAATACACAGCACCTGGGTTCCCAGAAACTGCCACTCCTTTCCCAAAATCTCTGCACATCCTCCCTCTAAGGCCCACCACAGGGGCCTGAGGGGCTGGTATGTGAACCAGGTTCCTGCCTCTCCATTCTGCGGCCACTACAGTCTGTGTGGTTGGCACTCAACCTATGTTTGCTTTGTTTGTTTTTCTTTCTTGGTTTTTTTTTTTTTTTTTTTTTTTTGGCGGCACCGGGGATTGAACTCACAACCTCACGCTTGCCACGGCAGGCACTTAAGGCACTGAGTCAAACTCCCAGCCCTTTTTTTGGTCTTTTTGAGTCAGAGTTTCACTATGCAGTTCAGGCTGGCCTTGAACTTGCAGTGATCCTCTTACCTTAGCCCCCTGAGTGCTGGGATTACGGGCGTGCAACACCATGCTTGGCAACCTGGGCTTCCTCATTGGCTTCATGAACCTGAACCAGCAAAGGATCCTACCCCAGTGGCCTCTGCTTCACGAGAGGTAGCAGAGATGTGCAGGTAACAGCAGCACAGTGCTCCAGCAAGCAACTGCTGCATGCCTGCTTGAACCACTAGGAACAGACACTGAGTACCCCTGCAGCAGGCAGAACCACCACTGAGTGTGCTTTCACACGCTGGAGGCAGGGGAGGCACAGTGACCCAACCCCAGTGTTGGCCAGCAAAGTCAGACCAGAAAATGCGACCCCTGCAGGGTGGGGAAGAGCAAGTCCCCACCCTGCACCAACTGGGGGACACATGGAGGAGGTCATGCTCCTTCCCAGTTCCTCCAGGGAGGGGACCCTGTGCCCATACCCATCTCGCTACAGGCAGTGACAGCAGTGGGACAGATGGGCCCTCGCGCACACACACATATACACACCCACCCCCCACATGGGCAAGCTGCTTATCACAGATGCACTGTCCCTGCTCCACCTCCCCTACCTCTCTGAGCCAGCACCCCTCCTGTCCTCCCTAGAGCCACAGGTGGACGACAACAGCTCTTTCCCAAAGTCACACCGTGCACCAGTTACTGAATGTTAGCCCAGATTCACAGAGCCCACACCCTGCAGGCCACAGGCAGACAGTGCACTGGTGTGGACCCTGGGGAAGGTGACAGGGCTGTCCCTCAGCCACCTCCCACAGAGTCACACCTGACTTGGTGGGCTGCTGCCCCAAGCCTCACAGCCCAGAGCAGGACAAAACCCCAGGGCCTGACCCTAGCCCCGCACCTACTCCACAGAGGTGAGCCAAATATGGAGGGGGGTCTTTTGGGGAGGTGGTGAAAGACACTCTGGACTCTGCTCTTTCAGTCCCAAACCTCAGCTGCCAGGCCAGAATCCAAAAACCCCACAACTGTGAGGTGGGGCTGAGAGGCAAGCCATTTCCACAGGAGACTGAGGACAGCCATCTCCACAAGGGTCCCCAGCCTGGGCTCTTCACTACCTCCACCTCCCACCCAACTTCCAAAAAACGCCCCCAGAGAGCGTACCCCTTCTGAGAACTGGGCTCTCAGGTCCCTCCAGCTCTCTCCCAGGACTCAGCCTGCTGCCCAGGGAATGCAGGTGTGACCCTCAGAGCCTTCCCCAGCCGCCTCCAAATAGCACAGCTCTGTTCTCTACGAGAGGAAAGAACAGGCTGAACCCCACACGGGGCACTGGATGACAACCGTCGGTCAGGGCATTGACAAGGACGGCAGAGTGGGAAAAGCAGGGCACAGGGGTGGGCCAGGTAGGGTCTCATGTAGAGGGGAAACTGAGTCCCAACACAGACAGGGTCAGAGAAGGAGCAAGGGGAAAACTGCGGTCCAAAAATGGACACGGACGGGGCAAGGAACCCAAGGGGGGACCAAGGCCCTGAGAGTCAGGAGGATGCGGCGCTGGCGGCAGGGTACCTTCCTCCTACATCCAGGTGCGCCCCCCTTTCCTTCCTCCTACCCGGGGTCGCTCTCCTCCCATCCTGCCTTCCGTTTCCACAATCATCTCAAACGTGTTTCCTGGCTATGGTCCCTGTGCCAAAACAGAGAGATGAAAGTCTGGGTGCGGCTGGAGGGAAATGAACTGCATTCCACTTTACAACTCCAGGAAACGGTTGGTCTTTCTTTTCCAAGCCACAGTCCTGGGGCCGAGGTGATTCTGTAATCTCAGGAACGCCAGCAAAGCCCAGTTCTGGCCCGTGCGGCCGCGCTAGGGTGGGACAGCCCTGTGTGGGCGGGCAGCGGGAAGAGGGCGGAGAGTGCGGGAGGCAGACCCCATCCCAACCCACACTGCTCGGAGACTGGCAAGGAAAAGTTGCCCTGGGTACAGCAGAGCAAGCGGAGGTCAGAGATTCCAGACAGCACGGCCGGCAGGCGGTCCCCCGAGGGTGACCAGGGGCGCGCGGCCTCTGCCTCTCCCTCCCCGGGCCTCTCCCAGCGGGGCGCCCGCCGGCCCCGCGCGGCAGCCTCGAGCGCGTGGCTGTGACAGTCAGCGGGCCGCGCCTGGGGCTGGCTGGGCGCGTCACACCGCCACGCCCACACCGCCACGCCTGGGGGCCGCCCGCCGCCCCGAGTCCGCATCCGCACGGGGCAAGGGGAGGACGACGTGCGGACCCGCGGCGCACTCACCGTCTCCGCGGGGCCGGCCCAGGGCGGCGGCCGCCAGCCCGGCCAGCGGGCGCCGCAGCATCCGGGACCTCGCCCCGCCCGTGGGACACACGTCACGGCGCCGCGCCGGCTAGCGGACGCCCAGCAAGCCTACGTCAGCGCCGCGCCGGCCCGAGTACAACTGGAGGGTGGTGTCACGGCGCCGCGCCCGTGCCGCCCAGGCTGCCTTCCGCCCACCCCGCAGGGACGTGCATCAGAGCCGCTCCGGGCCTCGCGCGCCCGTTACGTCATGCAGTGGCGCCAGCCAGTTCCCGGCTTACGTAAGAATGCCGCGCCGGTCTAGTCCACGTGTAGGCGTGCGGATGACTCCGGGCCTGACTGTGCCAACACAGTTCCGAGAGGCCAGCTCTTCGGGAAGAAAGCGTGTTTTCGGGAACGTCTAGGGGCTTCCGTGTGGTACACACGCGCATGGCCCACCGGGGCAAGTCCCAGGAGGTAGGGGTAGGAAGACGCTTTCAAAAGCAGAAAAGGGAAATCCAGGTCAAAGGGAAAAGTTGCAACATGTTAGTTATATTGGACCAGCTGGGTAGCACACGCCTGTCACCCTAACTACTCCGGGGCTGAGGCAGGAGGGTCGCAAGCTGGAGGCCTGCCTAGACAACTCAGGGAGTAAACTTCTTATAAAGGGTTAGGGATTCAACTCGGTGCTAGAGTATTTCTGTGGCATCGCAAGGCCCTGGGCCTGGGTTCAATCCGCGTTGTGGAGGAGTAGGGCAATAATAGATGTGAGGGAGGACAATGGTAGGCGAGAGAAGGGAGGGTCCGCGTTGGAGCTCGCTTTCTGTGCTAGAAACACCTCCTGAGTTAACCTTTAGCCCAGGCTGTGATTGGTCCTCCAAGGAGCCTAAAGGGTTGAAACCTCCAGGCACGGAGGGGCAAAGTCAGGCGGTTCATTGGCAGAAATCAAACCTCAGCTAGCCGGGCGTGGTGGCACACGCTTTTTATCCCAGCACTCGGGAGGCTGAGGTAGGCGGAGCGTTGTGAGTTCGAGGCCGGCTTGGGCTACAGCGAGAGCGCAAGGCCGGCCTGAGCTACACAGTGCGACCCTGCCTCAAAAAACCAGGGCCGGGAGTTTGGCTCAGTGACTTAAGCGCCTGTCTGGCAGGCTCGAGGTTGAGTTCAAGCCCAGGTGCCGCAGAGGAAAGAAAAAAAAAAACCTCAGACCAACCCCTCACCACCTCTCCTGACCCTAATGGTTAAAACTTCCAGCACCAAGACTCATCCTCCACCCCTGAGCACTTCCCACTGGCCTGTTCCCACCTTTTGGCATGTATTTGACTTTCAGTAACAATTTGATTTTGCTACTTGTGTGTCCTGTCCAGGACATCGAGAACCTGGACAAGACCCCCATCCAGTACAGATGGATTGAGCCTTTTGGTTCATGAATAGGGCAGCCTCCATTCTACAGTGTGGAAGGATAACCCCACCATATGCAGCAGCAAAACCAGTGGGATTTGTAAGGGACCAAGGGGACAGAAAAATAATGGATAAGTTAAAATCAGGTTTTTTTTGTAAACACTACTAAAAGAAAAGTGTAAGCCGGGCGTGGTGGCACACGCCTTTAATCCCAGCACTCAGGAGGCTGAGGTAGGTGGAGCGTTGTGAGTTCGAGACCGGCTTGGGCTACAACGCGAGCGCAAGGCCGGCCTGAGCTACATAATGCGACCCTGCCTCGAAAAACCAGGGCTGGGAGTTTGGCTCAGTGCCTTAAGCGCCTGCCCTGGCAGGTGTGAGGTTGTGAGTTCAATCCCCGGTGCCACAAAAAAAAAAAAAAAAGTGTAATAGTCACCCATTTTGAGCAACCTGCAGAAGAGACTGAAGCGTTAACTACAGTGTTATCCTGCCAAGTGAAAAGGGCAGGAAGAATCTAGTTTTGTTCCTAGGCCCTGGGGTAAGCCATCTAATGTGAGGTCATCAGCTTCTCAGCTGGGTGCACAGTTTTTCTTTTTCTTTTTTTTTTTTTTTTTTTTGTGGCACTAGGAATCGAACTCACAGCCTCACTCCTGCCAGATAGGCACTTAAACTACTGAACCAAACGCCCAGCCCTGGGTGCACAGTTTTTGATTTTTGGTTTTTGTTGTTTTACATGGTCTCGATATGTAGCCCAGGCTGGCCTTGAGCTTGTGGCAATCCTGCTTCGGCTTCAGCCTCCCAAGTGCTGCAGTTACAGGCATGCACCACCACGCCCAGCTTCTGGTGTGCAGTTTGTCCCTGCTTAGGGCATCAAGTGGTTTGATAAGCTCTGTTTGGCCCACACTTAGATACTTGCCCCTGTAACTTACATTGAGCTGTCCAGTTTCAGCTTACTGGGCTTTAGGAAAACAGCTCTTGTTCTTAGTTGGAGTGTTCTTGGCCACATCTTAGAGGAAATTGGAATACAAGATCCAGTCCAGTCTACAGGTAGGTAATAAAAACT
The DNA here is from genome assembly GCA_004363535.1 of Dasyprocta punctata. NCBI lineage: Eukaryota > Metazoa > Chordata > Mammalia > Rodentia > Dasyproctidae > Dasyprocta > Dasyprocta punctata. The sequence goes on along the minus strand of RJWM01029149.1, from coordinate 22 downwards.
AAAAAACAATATACAGAGCCGG
>RJWM01029148.1:6214-24866 GCA_004363535.1 Dasyprocta punctata | reverse complement strand
GAAGAAAGTAAAAGGCTGGGAGTTAGTGCAGTGGTACAGCACTTGTCTAGCTTGCACAAGGCTCTGGGTTTGATCCCCAGCAGTGCAATGAAAAGAGAGAGAGCGGAGGAGGAAAAGGGGGAGTGGCTAGGGAGGGAGGGAGAGAGAGAAAAAGAAAACAAATGGGGTGGGGGAGAAGAAGGAAGGAAGAAGAGAAAGGGAGGAAACAAGGAGGGAAGAAAGGAAAAAGCAAGGCCCTGGGAGTTCTTCAGCAACACTTGGTGCGATGATGCAGTAGGTGGAGGGGAGACAGACAACACGTTCCTCCCGACAAGGTCAGAAATCTGAAGAGCTAAGCTCACTCCTGCTAGATCATGCTCCAAGTGTCTGGAAACCGGAACTGCCCTCTGGCTCTGCTTCCTACACAGATCCTTTCTCCAAGTCCGACCTCCAGAAAGTAACCGTGCCTCTCGGGAGCAATTTTCATGCCCCAGAGAGCGAAAAGGCGCTTACCTATGGGGCTGTGGATGACTGGGGAATCCACCAGTGTGTGCTAGAATCCCCGGAAGTGGGGTGTGGAGGCTCAGGGCCGAGGCTGTCTTCCCCTGCTTACACAGGAACTCTGAGGACTGATAATGGCAGATTTGAAGTGGCCTTCCAGGACCTTGTGAAGGTGTATTTGTAAAGGCAGGAGGATCAAATAAGCCATTTACAGCAATGTTGACTTGACATAACTTTTAAATATTTAAATACCTGCTTAAATATACAAATGTGTCTTCTTAAATTTACATTTAAGCAGACTCATTTCTGTTTTAGCCCTTGGTTCCCCAATGTTAGGAATGGAGACTGGAGGCACAGAATGGCACCAGTAGGTCCCTTTGTCTTTGGAGGAACTCCAACTATCACCTGAGAGCATCCATGGAGAAGCATAGATGTTGCTAACATCACGGACAACTTAGACCTAGACCAGTCTTAGGTGATATCTATGGCTCCCCAGTACGTTTCTTCGCTTGCTACTCTCCAGGTGCTGGTGGACATGTAAATCAGAAGATCAATGACAAAAGGCCTAAAGTGTATCTAGTTCACCAATCAAAGCAACAGTTATTAAAAGAAAAACTCAGAAGCTGGACTAGGCGGCTCACAACTAGAATCTTAGTACTCTGGGGGGCTGAGGCAGGAGGATGGTAAGTTCAAACCCAACCTAGGCAATTTAGTAATTTAGCAAGACTGTCTCAAAAAAACAAAAAACAAACAAACAAAAAAAAAAAAAAAAAAAAAAAAAAAAAAAAAAAAAAAAAAAAAAAAAAAAAAAAAAAAACAAAACAGAAAAAGGACTGGGGATATACCTCAGTGTAAAGGCCCTGGGTTCAAATTCCTGTACCAAAGAAAAGACGATCTGAAAGTTTCCCAAGCACTCGGGACCTAAAGCTATACCAGTATCTGGACTGATTTAGTGGTGAAGAAAAATTGCTTCCCACAAAGCTTACCAGAAAAGTTCTGCTTTCTGCGAGGCTTGACTTGGGACTATGCCCAAATCTGAGGCAGAATTAAAAAAAAAAAAAATTACAAAGGAAGCCCAGTGTGGTGGCACATGCTTGTAATCCCAGCACTCTGGTACACTGAGGCAGAAGGATCAAAAGTTCTATTTCAGCAATTTAGTGACTTAGAAAGACCCTGTCTCAAAATAAAAAATAAAAAAGGGCTAGGGAAATGCCTCAGTGTGCAGTCCTTAGTTCAATCTCATGAACTAAAAAAACAAAAGGAAGGCGTAAAATACCGTTGCCCAGAGAAAAGCACTATTAATATTTTCCTGTTTCCTTGTAGCTTTTTCCAAACACACTTTAAAAACATATCTGAGGCCCGGTGTGGTGGTGCATGCCTGTAATGCTAGCACTGGGGAGGCTGAGGCAGGAAGATTGCCATGAGTTTGAGGCTAGACTGTGCTACATAGCAAGTTCAAGGCCAGCCTGAACTGCATAGTGAGACCCTGTCTCCAAAAACAAAGCAAGCCAGGTGTGGTGGCACATGCCTTTAATCCCAGCACTCAGGAGGCTGAAGCAGGAAGATCGTTGTGAGTTTGAGACCAGCCTGGGCTACAAAGTGAGTTCAAGGCCAGCCTGAACTGCATAGTGAGACACTGTCTCAAAAAATAGGGCCAGGGATTTACCTCAGGGGTCTAAGTGCCCACCTCGCAGGCATAAGGTTGTGAGTTTGATCCCTGGTACCAAAAAAACAAAACAAAACAACACACAAAAAAACCAGATAAAATGTAGTTAACTTCATTTTCGGTTCAATATTACATCAAACATTCCTTTAAATTCTGTTTAAAGGAAAATCTTCATAGTTTCATAATTTACTATCCTATGAATATCTTACAATTTATTTATGCAATCCCTAGTTTTGGACATTCAGATTGTTTGCAGGATCTCTCTCTCTCTCTTTCATATAAGTAAATCTGCTGTGGATATAATTACTTAAATTCTTCATCTGCATTTCTGTGTATTTCCTTAATGCAGATTCCTAGCACAGAAATCACGGAGTCGCAGGGAACTGACACATTTAAAGGCTTTTGTGACATATGGCCAAATTCCTTTCCCAAGAGATTGTTTCAGATTGGGCATAGTGGCACATGCCTGAAATCTCAGTTGTACTCTGGGAAACTGAAGCAGGAAGCTTGCAAGTTGAAGCCCAGCTGGGAAATTTAGTGGTTTAGCAAGACCCTGGGTCAAAATATTTAGCAAACAAAAAAAAAAAAGGCTAGGGATGTAGTTCAGTGTGAAGATGTAGGGTCAGTCCCTAGCACCCCGCCCCCAGGGAGAGAGAGAGAGAGAGAGAAAGAGAGAGAGAGAGAGAGAGAGAGAGAGAGGGAGAGAGAGATCCACAGGGCTGAGAGCCTCACAGAGCCTGTGGTGATGGCGTTCACCTCACCTTCTCCCTTCCTGAGGACAGGACTGGAAGGCAGGAGAGCTGTGCTGTGGTCCCCCTGCTCTGCAGACCAGCTCAGCTGCGTGACCCCCAAGAAGAACAAACTTTAAAGAATAACAATCATGATTATTTTTATTATATGTGTAAAACTTACACAATTTTAAACATCACTTTCACATGTTTGCTTGTTTCATTTTGTTTTGAGTCCCACAGCTACCCCTGACCTGAAGCAATGGAAAGACATTATTCCCATTTGCAAGGTCAGAAAACAAGGCCCAGAAATGGTTCTGTGATTTTTCTAGAATCACCAGCAGGTCAATGTAACAAATGCACAACTTCCGGGTCCTGTTTCAGAATGATTTCCACTAGCTCACACTGACTCCTTCTCATCTGGTGCTATGGTTTCTCTGTTTCTCAAGGTAGGGTTACCCCTAGTGCTTCTCACACTTTACTGTGTGCACAGTAAATCTGGTTATAATACAGATCCTGGTCAGCAAGGGCAGGGCCCACGATCTGATGTTTCTGTCAAATTCCCAGATGATGCAGCACAACTGGTCATGAGCCTCACTTTGTAGTCTCCCCCTCCCCCTCCCCCCTCCCCGTCCCTTCCTCCTTCCCCTCCACCTCCCTCTCTCTCAGACAAGGTCAGGCTAGCCTTAAACTCAAGATTCTCCTGCTTCAACCTCCCAAGTACCTGAGATTATAGGTGTGTGTCACCGTGCCTGACTCTGTCAATGTCACTTTGATATTTTTGTTGTTGTTGGTTTGTTGTTTGGAGACAAGTCTGTCTACGTAGTCCAAGCTGCCCTCTAACTCACAGTGATCATCTGACCTCAACCTCCTGACTGCTGGATGACAGGCATGCACCACCATGACCTGTGTCAACGTCATGTTGAAAAGCAAGGTATAAGACAGTCTCTCAAATTCTTTTCAGCAATAGTATTCCGTATTTCAGTATTTTCACCTAAGATTAAATTGTATAGTATCTAGAAGCCATTTATCATATAGAATTCAGAATGAGTTTGAAAATATATCGATCAGCAGGTTAGGGTCAACAACTGACTACAACTTGGATTCCATAATTTTCTGACACAATTTCAAATAACAAACCTAAAAATCAAAGTTCTTGTACATCTAAGGAAGAAGTTCTTTAAAGCATAGATTGTAGGACCAGCAAAGTGTTAAATATGATATTTAACTCAGAGGTAAGAGCTATACCCAGAGACTTTAACTAAGAATGCAAAGTACGTGACTAAATATTGGCAAGCAAGGGCATTCCAAGCAGGGGCCATGGCCTCGGGAAAGCAAGGGAGGGAGGATGAGTCAACCGCTCTAGGGACAGTGAAGAAATGCATCGGGAAGAATGCATAATTCATGTAGGGAGATAAGACTGGAAGTGCAACTCCGGGTCAGATTTTTGTAGCCTGTGGACACTCAGTTGAATTTAGACCTTTATCTGTTAAGAGTACAGGCATGTGCCACTGAAGAGTTTTGAGCAAAGGAATGAAGTGATAAAGTGGCATTAAGAGGATGAGTCTTCAGGGGGCAACGAGTGCAGTGTTAAAAGGCTAAGGCCATATTTGGGCATGAGAGGATGTCACCAGGAGTGAAAATGAATGGGTACAGATAGATATTGTAAGGGGGGAAGGAAGTAATAGATGGACTACACTGGCTAATCACATGCAGCAAATGATAGGAGTGTTTCTGATGCACCCCTGAGGTTTGAAATCCGCATGATAGAAAAATAATGGTTCCATTAACAAAAGTAGGGCTATTGAGAGAGGCATGGTGACTTAAAGCAATTTCCTCCAGATATGCAACCCACTGGTCCCAACCAACTTCATATCCTGGCATGGCCCACGAGACTATGATCATAATGGCAGAAAAGGGATTATTTGGAGTAAATTTACCTTAGTTTTCTGATTATTAGTTAACGTGCTATCTTTTATTCATGAAGACAGTTGCTCAATAGTCCTATTTTCGTTGATTAGCTTTTGAGGAATGCTGGATAACACAGATTTCTGCCTTTCCTTGTACCCCTCATTACAATTGTCACTGATGGAAGAGACATCGGGACAGACTGAGGCCTCTACGGGGCTTAGACTAGAAAAGCAGCATCGAGGATTTGGCCTTCTGCCCACTCCTAGCACATGCCCCCTCCTAAAGGCGTACAGTAACCCTGATTTCATTCTGACTTAAGTGTGCTCCACTAGAAACTTGCTGACTAAAATCTGCTATTCTTTACAACTGAGTTCAACTCACAAATGAAAAGCACTCCCTTTATTTTCTTATAGCAGCCTTGTCCTCAGAATAGCATAGCTTTTTGCAGCCAAGTGCAGACCTTTGTACACCATTGGCAACCTCTTCTCGGCAGAGCTCAAGGGAGCCTGAGAGGAAGAAGCCAGGCATGCAGGCGATTTTCTCCTCTGTGCATCATTGTGCTCTATTGTCTTTTTCAGGGGGCTGACCTCATGCCACAATTGTAAGGTGTTTTGGAAAGTTGAGATATATTCATAGCCCCTGAAGTATATGGGGAAGCTTTTTAACTAAAATAAAAGCAATAATAAAAATGTATTCCTTAAAAGAAGGTTGGTTTTATGAAATGTCTTCAGCAAACTCCAACTGAAATAACTCTGTGGGTGGATTTTTTTCTTCTCATTTTTTAAAATTTGATTTAATTTTTTTTAATTTTGAAGATAGTAAAATCCAACAAAACATAACAGAACAAAGTAAATCAAGACAAAGCAGTAGAACTGGTACAGAACTTCTAAGAAAGATACTATGAAAACAATAGCTACTATAGTATATCTTGTTATTTTCAGAATAGTTAACCTTTCCAACAGGTATAGTAAGATCAAAACAAAACAAAACAAAACAAAAACCACAATAAAACCAATAAAAACAGAGTATAAAATAAGACCAAAAAAAATTAATCAGAATAAAGCAAAACAACGAGAACAATATTGGGCTTCAAAGACAAGACAGAAGAGAATCCCCCATTTTTGCTACATTGCCTACTGTCATCTTTCAAAGAGATGCTCAGGCTGCCAGCCCCAGGCCTACCAAATGAACAAAACAATACTAGCATTTGGTTGTTTTATGTACCTTAGTTGCTATCAATGTAGCCAGACCTCTGAACGAGCAGGTTGCTTTATTGGGGGGAGGGGACTTTGTCACTGATTCTTAGCCCGCCAGTAGGTCTATGGGCGGGGGAGGGCACATGTTTCTCTTCCTGGGGTCTGCGCCAGTCGCACAGGCCCCCGGAAGGCTGTCTTACTTGTGTCCTGGTTGGAGGCACTCAGGCCTGGCTGGGCGGGTTCCCAAGAAGCCTATGTCTTTCTCCTCCTGGGGTCCACGCTGGTCACGCAGGCCCCCGGAAGGCTGTCTTACTTGTGTCCTGGTTGGAGGCACTCTTCTTCTCATTTTTATCACAGATAATTAACAAGAATTTGTGGAACACTCACTCTGTACAGAGTACAGTCATCGAGCTGTCACTGTGCAGGGCTCAAAACAAGTTACTAAATCTATGAGGCCAATAAGACTTTATTTTTTCCTCTTTGCGTGGGTCATCTGTTAATATAGATCGACTATATTTCAATGATAAAAGTATGTGGCACTGGATAGTATGATTTATCAAAATTTTGCAGTTGAATGCCAAATGAGATATGATCATGCTATGAAGACACTCAGGAAAGGGTTTCTCTATTCCCTGCCCTCTCCCTGCTTCTGGCAGGAGCTGTTTTAGTGGTGGGGGAGATGTTCTAAGCCTGAAGAACAGACAGCTGTAGCATTACCATTTGGCATAGCAGAGATGAGTAATGAATTCTTAGGATAGCCCTCTGGTTTTATTTGGCTGCAAAACCCGGACTTTTATTATTGTTACTCTTCTCAACCATTTCTTGAGCCAGGACCTGATACTGGGAAAAAAAAAAAAAAAAGTTCAGATACATCTGCAATCACAGGGTAGTCTTTACGAATGGACAGCTGACTCAAAGCAAATGATTATTTCAATCACACTTACCCAGCAGGAAGATACCCAAAACCAAATAAATGCTCCACACTTGCCTAACAAGTCCACAGAAGGCAGATAGGACTCTGCAGGAAACAAGCTAGATGTCAGCTGTTGCTTAAGCTGTTTGGCAAGATCTTTTTAAAATATCCTTTTCGGAAAGCTTCTTATCTGTGGGACCAGCTGAGCTCTGTCAAATGTCACTTCATCTTGACATTCCTGATGAGGGGTTCATTGGCTGTCTCCAAGCACAAGCTGAAGTGGAGAATCTAGAGAGTTCGTTGGATGACTTGACTCAAAAAGAACTCCTTTGGTAATTTGGAGCCTGTTTCAGTTATGTTTACTCTCAGGAAATGGAATAAAATGGATAGAGACTAAACAATTTGTGGGTTTTTTCAAGTTTTGCATTTATTTTTTGGGATAGTGTTCCAAATTTTTCTAAATCTCAGATTCATCAAGTTTTATAGAATTAAAATATCAACGAAAGGTAATGTAGCTCTTACTTCAGAAAGTTAATCCCTTGGTATCAAACCTCAGACTAAAGAGATGGAGGGAGGGGGGATGAAGGGGAGAGAAGGGGGATGGAAAAAGAACCAGTATATATTATGTACACACCCCAACTCTCCATGATGAATATAGTCATTATGTACTATAAACGTACTAATAAAAAAATTTTTAAATCAATTAAGCATTCCTATAATCCCAACACTCTGGGAGGCTGAGACGGGAGGATCACAAGTTTGAGCCCAGAATAGGCAGTTTAGCAAGAACCTGCCTCAGAAAGGAGGGGTGTGGGCAGGTTGGGGATCTAGCTCAGTGTGAAGGCCCTGGGCTCAATCTCCTGTTCTAAAAAAAAGAAACTCAACTGATCACATATGTTCATGAGTTTATTTCTGTATTCTCTGTTCCACTGATCTGTGTATCTGTTCCTTGGCCAATAGCATGTGGTTTTGATTCTTGTTGCTGGCACTTTGGATTCTTATTTTTTAAAGACATGTCACCAAGTTGTTTAGCTTCTCTTGTTTATAACAATTATATTAATAATTCATTTTAATTGAATAAAAATTAAAAACCTCAGCTGGGTGTGGTGGCACATGCCTTTAATCCCAGCACTCGGGAGGCTGAGGAAGGAGGAGCGTTGTGAGTTTGAGGCTGGTTTGGGCTACAACGCGAGCACAAAGCCGGCCTGAGCTACACAGTGCAACCCTGCCTCAAAAAACCAGGGCTGGGAGTTTGGCTCAGTCACTTAAGCACCTGTCTGACAGGTGCAATGTTGTGAGTTCAATCCCTGGTGCTGCAAAAAATAAATAAATAAATAAAAAACAATTAAAAACCTCAAACCATATATCTACATATACATATATCCTCGGATACATATATGCCAGCACGCTACACTAAAAAATGTTCAAACTGAGATACAAAACCAGATGTGTCTGATCCCCTAACCCATGTTTTCCCAGAGCAGAAATATATCCATTTCAAGTATTCCAGTGAGAGCAGTGTGCTGATTGTTACACTATTTTTTCTCAGCCTCCAACTCACTCTCTATTCACTGCTTTACATGCACATTAAATCACATTTCTCCTTTGCCAACTCGTTCCGGTTGGTCTTGCCAATAGGAGGCACAAGGGAACAAGGCACTTGTTCCTTGCCATTTGCTTCCTGTGATCAGAATCAACCTGGAAACAGCTCTTCCCTCTGGGAATGGTAGTTCCTTGTAGTAGCAGTTGACTCCAGCTTGCAGGGTGTCCACATTCCCAAACCAGCTTCCTTACATTCTTCAAAGATACTAGCTCTGTCCAGCAAATCCCCTCTCCCCCAATTTTTTTTTTTTTTTTTTTCCTGTTACTGGGCATTGCAGCTAGGGCCTTCAGACTTAGATACAGCCTAGTCCTTTATTATTGTATTTTTTAAAATAGGGTCTCACTAAGTTGCCCATGCTGGGTTCTAACTTTCAATCTTGCCAGAGGTTTAGCTCAGCAGCACAAGCACCTGCCTGGCAAGCATCAGGTCATGGGTTTGATCCTCAGTACCAAAAAAAAAAAAAAAAAAAAAGCAATCTTGTAATCTTTCTGCCTCAGCCTCCCAGAGTGCTGGAATTACTGGCATGTGCCACCACACCCAGCTACACCCTGTCTTCAGAGATCTGGCTCTCTCCTCTGAGGTCCTAAGGCATAAGGAAAATAACTTCTTAGATCTTCCAGCTCAACTCCCAAGGCTCTACATTTTAATAATTCATCCTCTTCCCTTCAATCCTTTAGACCTAAGGGTGGAGAGAACACGCTTGTGTTTTCAGTTCACCAATGCTTAGTAAATGATTCATAATATTAAGAGCTCCCTGTTAAAATTATGGGCATGGTTTCTGTCTCTCGATTGGATTCTGCTTGATATAGTTAGCTCGTAATTTGGGAATTTATTTGCAAGACTGGCCAAAAGTATGGCAAAGGCATTCACTTTAGCAAATAAGACCTGTGATGACGTGAAGAAAAAAAATCTAAAACTTATAAATAAGATAGAAGGATAACTGGATGTATGTCTGACCTTTCAGAGTCTTGATGGCATTGTCTGATGGGCCTGTTCACACCTAATTCCCCAGGAAAACAGACCTTTAACTATTTATTATGCATAAGGGCTACATTCTGTGAAGTTGGGATGTTTGTATATTAATAAGTGGTAAATAATTTTGCTAAAGTCACAGCTAATTTCTGATGGGGATAGAAAAAGGAATATAAAGCTTTAAACAAGCTTTAACAAAAAAAAGTTAAAACCCTTGACCTTTTAGAAGTTTTAGGTTTGCAGATTGAGCATATGACACAGGGAGTATCCACGTATCTTGTCTCCTGACTCCTGAGCCCCACGGTTGCCCCTGGTAGTAACATTTGTATTAGTGCAGTATAATTTTTTAATAATTGATACAGTTTTATTAACTAAGGCCTGCAATTTCCCATAATGTTCATTCTTTTACTGTACGTTTTATGAGTTTGTTCTGTTTGGTCTCTTGTAATATTGGGGATTGAGCCCAAGGCCTCATACATGCTAAGCAAATGCTATGCACTAAATTATATACATCCCTGGTTCTTTTTAAGACTTATTTCAAGACAGAACCCTACTCTATTGCTTAGGCTGGCCTCAAGCTCACTGTCCTCCTGCCTCAGTCTCCCAAGTAGCTGGGATTACAGGCACATGCCACTGCTCCCAGCTCAGTTTTATGAATTTTAACAAATACACAATGCCATGTACCTACCATTACCACACTATATAGAATAGTTTTATTGCCCTAAAAAGTCCTCTGGGCTTCGTCTATCCTTCCCACCCTGACCTTCTGGTAACTGCTGATCCTTTTATTGGTTTAAAAGTTCTGCCTTTTCCAGGTTGTTATATAGTTGGGATAATAGGACATACATAACCCTTTTAGAGGGACTTCTTTCACTTAGCCATATGTACTTATGAGTCCTCTATCTCAGGGGTGGAGCCCAGTGGTAGAGTGTTTGCCTAGCATGCATGAGGCCCTGGGTTCAACCCCCAGCACTGGAAAAAGAATCAGTCCTCTATCTGTGGCTTGGTAACTCATTTCTTTTTTAAACTGAAAACATTTCATTGTATGGATAAATCACAGTTTATCCATTTTAATTATCAAGGGACCTCTTGGTTGCTTCCAGGTTTTCCCTCATATAATTAAAGTTGCTATAAGCATTTGTGCATAGGTGTTTGAATGGACATAATTCTTTTGAGTACATATCTAGCTAAAGCATAACTGCTGGAATGTATTGTAAGATTATGTTTACTTTGTAAAAAACTGTCAAATAGTCTTTTAAAGTCATGGTACCATTTTGCATTCCTATCACTTTTTGTTTGTTTATTTGTTTATTTTTAGTCAGAGTCTTGCTCCATATATAATATAGGCTGGCTTTGAACTCACCACGTGGCCCAGGCTGGCCTAAACATGCAAACCTCCTGCCTCAGCTTTCCTAGGTGCTAGGATTACAGGCGTATACCATCATGCCCCATACCTATCAAGTGTTTTTAAAAATCAAATCAAATCTAGCAAGCTTAGCCTAGAGTCTTTCAATCTCTTAAATTCTTCTGTGAACCAGTTTTGCCATCTTTTTTAACAAGATAAGGAATTCTTCAAGGGTCATATATTTTACTTTCTAAAAATTGTACCTTGACAGAAACAGCCAACTGTGTTCCTCCCATGAAAGACGACCTGACTGGTCCACCACAAAAACAAAACTCTTTCACCACTTTTCTAGTCACGGTTATGACTTCACAGTGACTGTGAATAAGGGTCAACTCACACGTAAACTGGCTTAACAGCCTTTTCAAAGCTAATATTTTATGAGTGCCAGAGAGCACCCAGTGAACTGATCCACAGACTCATCTAAAAAATATTTCAACATGGAAACTAATTACTAGGTAGACGCAAAATCACTCTGGTGAAAATCTGATAAAAGTGCAGTTTTCAAGCTGCTCAGTCTCCTTTTTGCTATAGATTTTAAATGTAGTAGCCTCCATTGTGGGAGGAGATTGAAATCAACCCTGTACAATTGGATCTCGGGCTTATCTCCAAGAAATAAAATCCTCACTGGGTTTGAGGCCGACAGGCTGAATCCTGACACGGCCCAGAACTTGAACAGGCAGAGGAGAGGGCGTAGAATTACTGCTCTGGTAGTCAGCGAGGCTAGAGTGCGTGGTTTGAATGTCAAGGGCATTCTTGGGTTGGCTGTAAAACTCATTCCAATTCTTCCATCCTCAGACTGTTGAATTGAAGCCTATTTCTCTGCAATGTTAAGTTATTCCAGACCATGGGTAGAATGATTTGCTCTTCCCACTCTCCTCAGATGTAGAGTTATTGGTCCAATGCTGATACTGAGCATATGTAACTGCACACACGCACACGCACACACACCCTCAACTGCTGTAAAGGTCCCAGTATAAACATTAGTTCTCAGAAATGTTCCAAGAATTTTAAAGACTTTGAAGGTTTTGGTGCTATTAAGAAATAAAATTATTATATAATTATATTTATATGTTAGCTTTTAACTGCTGCAATCTTGCTTCTGTTTCAGATATTTTAAAAAAATTTAGAAGAACAAAACACAACAAAAAACAAACAAAGAAGAAGAAAGAGAAGCAATTATACTAATTTCTTCCTTCCATCCCTCAGTGAAGTTCCAAAAAATAGAAAGAATCCCTTAGCTTGCCTCGTTGGTAGAACTGCCTGGTTGAGACATTCCTTTGGCCACTTTAACTGAAAACTGCATACCTCTGGGACTAAAGCATCCTGGCTCCAGTCTCCTGTCTCAGAACTGACTGAGAACTGTCTACAAAGATAGGCAGACTCTGTGCAAAAGCCCCCAGCAAAACCAACTCCAAACCACACCTGACCCTACATGGAGGTTGCATTTCCAGACAGAAAATATCGTCTCTGAGTGAGTAGCATCAAGCAGGGGTTCTTTTTATTCGCCTGCTGAGCAGGTAACCATCTTCTCAGGGGGTGCTCATCTTAGTTCCCATCATATTCCAGGAAATGTAGGGAGTTCTTTTGCCTTTGAAATGGGACAGTTGTCAGTATGGTGTGCCATGGTAACCTTCCCCAAGTGTTGGCCCTTGTAAGTGGAGAAGCCTCTCTAGAGGAAATTGAAAAGCTGACTGAACCTTTTTTATCTGGGATACTTGTGCTCCTGGTCCTTTTCCTGCATCAGCTTGTACTTAATATGTTGTTTTATTTGGCACTGAGCAAGCAAGGAAACCAAGGGTATTAATAATGATAATCGACATTTGAACTTCCTGGGTACGCCATGTACTTGTACCCAAGTGCTGAATAGAATTTTTTAAAAAGGATTATTTGTACATGTGCACAAATGGGACTAAAAATTGCCACAAACTTAAATCATTCATTTCCTTTGTCCCAGGAAAACACATTTTTGTCGCTGTGGCATTTGAATCAACTTTCCTTTTCCTAATTTGGAATTTGAAAAGGTTTCATGTCATGAAATGACTTTATTTATGTATTCTGCTACCCTTGCCACAAAATCTTAGGGCATCCCAATTAAAAACACAACAGCAAAGAACTGAAGCCATTTGGTGATTTTCCATCAATGGAACAGTTTTCATCAGCACAGTTCCTCACAAAATTGATAGCGCTATTAGTGACTCCAACGTCATAAACCTGGTTGTGCTTCTGGTTTTACAATGAATTCCACCTGGCATACTCGTGGATGTTGACTTTGTAACATTTTATTTTTCCCTTTCCTCAGCCTTCCTTTGTTAGAAAAGTGGAAAATCAGCAAGAAATGTAGGAGCTAAGAAATCAGTGGCTCTGGCAGGATTATGATCTACAGAATTCAAATCCTGAGGGCAACCAAAATTTGCTGCAAGTTTTGTTGGCATATTAAAATCTGCCTCCCAGAGCATTTACCAGAAAAGGAATCTCTGAGGTGAGGAGCTAGTGTCCACAGTTTTATATTAGATGGTCAACATTTCTGAGAAAATCTAAGCTCTGAAGGCTTCTGAGAAATAAACTCATCTCATAGGCTTGAAGAGCATATAGCTTCAAGACTACTGTTCCCAAAACCTGCCAAATTCACTGCTTATTCAAAATGGACTCCAGCTTGGAGTCAGATGCACTGATACTTCTCATAACAGATAGCAAAGCTGTGCCTGATGTGGGAGACAACTTGAGCGGGTCCCCTTGAATGCAGAACAATTGCTGCAACTTTGATTATATCGAGACTTATTTCTTTATGTTGATGTATACAGAGCTGACTATGATATATTTTTTTCTCTTTAATTAGTTGTCTCCCACACCTAAGAGTGAGTATCTTATGCTCCAGTGACTCAAGGGTCAGCAGTTAGAGTAACGCGGTGGTAATAGCACATACACGGGAAATCTCCAGGAAACAATTTATCGATCAGTCCCTGAATCCTTTCTTTACTGTCATTTGTCATTCTTTTATTTCCTTCTTTTCTCCTTTCTTCTTTCCTTTCTTCCTCCTTCCCCTTCCTCCTTTTTTCTTTTTCTTTTTCCTTTTTTTTTCAGTGTCAAGGATTGAATCTAGGGAGCACAAAGTTATATCCCTAGTCCTTTAAATAATAATAATAATAATAATAATAATAAATAATTGTTAAAAGTATTTTGGAACAGAGTCTTGCTAAATTGCCCAAGCTGTGCACAAACTGACCCTCCTGCCTCAGCTTCTGGAGTCGCTGGGATTGTAAGTGTGCACCTCCGTACCTGGCCCTTTCTTAACAGTCTGATTATCTCATTGCACTTTTTGCACTAGAGAAGGTAAATTGAAAACTGATCATACCCACTCCCTCCTCCTAAAAAAGGAAAGAAAAAAATCCTCCCCTTCAAAAAGAGACCAGAAAACATTGAGATATTTAAATTACCAAATCTAATCCCTAACAACCTCTTCTGACTCCCTATCTTCTTTTCTTTTTTAATTACAAATGTGTGATATCCACATAAAACTTTCATGGCTCTATCTGCTAGAAACAACCATCGGAATATGTGAGTATTTTTCCTTCTAGTCTTTTTTTCTGTGCTGAAGTTTTAGTACTATGTATTACAAATTATATGTATCATATTGTATTATAAATTGTGTTATGTTAAATTATAAGTCAGATGCTTACTATAAACAATTCACATACAGAAATGAAAAGGGAAAACTAACATTTCATATAATGCCAATCCTACAGTTAACTTGTGAAAAACTTGAGATATATACGTATATAAATCTATTATATGTGATCTTGATATATAGTTTCTAATATGTATCTATTACATATTACCTGTTGTATTTTATATATGTATTTGTTTTTTTGCCAAATGATAATGTATATTGTCTTTGAAAGATATCTGGGTATATTCTAAAAATAAATTGTAGACTAGAATGCATAGTATAATCCATTTGGTAAAAAAATGTAAATATAGCCAGGTGTGGTGGCTCACGCCTGTAATCCCAGCACTTGGGAGGCTTAGGTAGGAGGATCATTGCGAGTTCAAGACCAGCCTGGGCTACAAAGTGAGCTCAAGGCCAGCCTGAACTGTATAATGAGACCCTGTCTCAAAAAGTTAAAAAAAACAAAAACAAAAACAAAAAGTTTAAATATAAATATATATATATATATATGTTCTGTTTTCAAATGTATTTCAATGTATGGTTGTACTATACATTTTTAACTCCTACTAGTAAAGAATTGCTACTTCTCATTTTTTGCTATTTTTATAAACAATGCAGTGATATCCTTCTGTATTTATCTTTGTGTAACTGTTTATGAAGTGAAATTGTGGATCAAAGAATATTTGGCATATTCACATATACTTATATATTATATAATTGCATTATATATAACCATGTCCTCTACTTCCACTAAATATTGTATCATTTCACATTACATTAATATTGAAAGTTCATTTTAATGGCCATATATTAGAGGGATCATACTACTAAGCCATAGAAATATAGTTAATCAAGTCATTAGAACTTATACTAATTAATCTTGCAAATAGTATACATGAAATAGTTGTTACTATTTTTAACTAAAAACAGTAGTGTCTGTGTTTAACCACATCCTGAGTACAACTCAATGTGGCTATAAAATATGTCTTTTAAAAAAAAACATTGCTTGCTAGAGGCAAAGAAATATAAAAGAGATTTTAATAACTGCATTATATTTGAAAAGGTAAGAAAAACTAAAAAGATAGACGTAGAAAAGAATGATATCCATAGTTTTACTAAAAAAGTAAGCCAATATTTCAAAGATGAAAATTATTTCTTGATAGCAAATCCAAACCACACATGATATATATTTCAATGAAAAATCTTTTTTTTTTGAAGAGTTAAGTCATATCCTGGTGTTTAGGATGTAGCTGAGTAAAGTATCTGTCAGGCTGCATGAGACCCGGTTTGATTCCCCAGCACTGAAAAAAATGTCATATCAGAGCAAGTGAAGATTTCTGGCAAATAGTTCATTAGCAGTTTATCTAGGAAACCACAGTGACTTCTTATCAAACAGAACATTTGGTGACCTGATTTCTCAACTTCTTATTTATGTGTACAGCTGTCCAATATTTTCATCCTATCATTATCAAAAAATTTAGTTAAAATACAGACTGGTGAGCCTATTTACATGTATGTCTGCAAGTTGTATTAAATCACACCTTGATCAGGAACCTGCTTCCTACTGTGCCACAAAGAAGGATAAATTTGGGTCATTTGTAGGAAAATGAATGCACTTGAGTCTGTAATGTTAACTGAAATAAATCAAACACAGCAGCTTAAATATCATATGCTTTCTCTTACATAAAAAACCCAAAGTATAAAGAAATTAAAGATGAAAATAAAAGACAGTAATAGGAAACAGGGAGGTAGAACATTTGCAAAGGGGATGGTGTCCAAGAGATGGAAGGAAAAGACAAGGAGGAGGGAAAGGGGATAGAAAAACCAGATACGTTGTGTGCAACTCTCCACAATAAATGTGATCACTGGGCACTGTGAACATGGACTACTGTAGTGGAAAAAAATCTGCTTCCCTAGAACCTTTAATTCTGGACTGAAATTCTGAACACTTCTATTTACTTTATGTGAACAATTGTCTAAAATCTATACGGGTCAAAAATCTTTGAAATGATAGCAACTGAAGTAAAGAAATAACTCCATGAAGCCATAGAGGAAATCCGATCAGAAATAATCTCTCAGATAAAAAATGAAATGACAAACATTATGAAAGAAATGCTGTGTGTATCTAAAGAAGATCAAGATAAAAAATAGAACATAAGAAAATGATGGAAACTTTGAATGAACAAAATAAGACACAAATAGAATGCATGAAACAGATTCAAAGGGAAATTCAGGAAATTAAAAATTCCATTGAAAGTTGGCAAAACAGCTTGAATAAAGCTGAAGATAAATTCTCAGACCCTGAAGACAGCATGGAAGCTTACAATCACGAAAGAAAAGATCTCTTAAAGATAACAAGGAACCTGGAAACAACAATTCAACAGCTGCAAGATGATGCCAAGAGAAACAATGTAAGATTAATAGGCGTCAATGAAAAAGCAGGACTCAATACGAATGACCTGCAAAGACTATTTGCAGAAATAATAGCAGAAAATTTTCCAAATATGGGAAGAGAATCTGATATACAGGTAAGTGAGCCATACAAACCCCAGTTAACCATAACCAAAATAAATCTTCACCCAAACATATAATAATTAGGGTATCAGAAATTCAGCACAAGAACAGAATACTAAAAGCTATCAGAGAAAAGAAGCAGATAACCTATGAAGAAAAGCCTATCAGAATCATGGCAGACTTCTCAGCACAAACCTTCAACTCAAGAAGAGCTTGGAGTGAAGTATTTCAAATCCTGAAAGAAAACAACTTTCAACCCAGATTGATGTACCCTGCAAAACTATCTTTAAAAATTGATGGAGAGACACAACTGAACTGCCTTCCAGGGGCCTCCCCTCTTGGGACCCCTGGAGGAGAACGAGAATGCTCGCTTCCGGGGTCCAGCCCGCCAGGCTGGAGCAGCGCCGGCACAGACCAGGACACAACTGAACTGCCTTCTGGTGGCCTCCCCTCTTGGGACCCCCGGACGAGAACAAGAATGCCCCCTTCCGGGGCCCAGCCTGCTGGGCCCAAGGGCACTGGTGCACGGGCTTGGAATCAGGGACAAACACTCCCCCCACCCCCGGTCAGCAACCTGCTGTTTTGGAGGTCTGGCTAAATTGATAGCAGCCAGGGAACATCAAGCAACTATTTGCTAGTATTTTTTCGTAGATTTTGCAGGCCTCTGGTCAGCAACCTGAGCATCTCTTTGGAAGGTGACAGTAGGCAGTGTAGCAAGTATGGGGGATTCTCTTCTATTTTGCCTTCGAGGCCCAATAAGGCTCTCTCTGTTTTGCTTTACTCTGATCATTATTATTATTATTAATATTTTCCTTTATTTTCTTCTGTGTTTATTGGTTTTATTCTGTTTTGTTTTTGGTTTCAATTCTACTATACCTGTTGGAATGGTCAGCTATTCTGAAGACAAGATACAGTATAATGGCTATTGTTTTCATATTATCTTTCTTTGAAGTTCTATAGCAGTTCTGCTGCTTTGTCTTGACTGACTTTGTTCTGTTATGCTCTGTTATGTTCTGCTGGATTTTACTATCTTTAAAATAAAATTTAAAAAATTGATGGAGAAATAAGATACTTTCATGACAAAGAACAACTGAAGAAATTTATGACCACCAAACCAACATTACGAAGAGTACTGAAGGACACTCTAGAAAGAGACAAAGATAACTACAATTTTAAGAACAACAAAAGGAAACCATTAAAAAGGGCAAACAGTTAAACAGAAAATGTAGAAAACCAACAACAGAAAGATAACATGACAGGGATGACTCAGTACTTATCAGTTATATCAATCAATGTAAATCATATCAACTCACCAATAAAAAGAAACAGACTGGCAGAGTGAGTTAAGAAACAAAATCCAGCCAGGCGTCATGGCGCACGCCTTTAATCCCAGCACTCGGGAGGCTGAGGTAGGAGGAGCGTTGTGACTTCGAGGACCGCTTGGGCTACAACGTGAGCGCAAGGGCAGCCTGAGCTACATAGTGCAACCCTGCCTCGAAAAACTAGGGCCGGGAGTTTGGCTCAGTGGCGTAAGCGCCTGTCTGGCAGGCGTGAAGCTGTGAGTTCGATTCCCAGTGCCACAAAAAAAAAAAAAAAA
>RJWM01029147.1:0-24683 GCA_004363535.1 Dasyprocta punctata | reverse complement strand
TATGTTTCAACCATAATATAAGCTCTTTTATTTTTCAATAGTATATTTTAAAGAGGAGGTTCTTTATTCTTTAAATGGTATACAGTGTCCTTGAAGACCTGTAGTAACCTGCACATAATAAATAAACCTGTTTGGTTTTAGGGTTTCTTATGTATGTTGCTCTTTGAATTTTATATGCTAAAATTCATGATAGCAAACATGAAATTATATCACTGAGAGAATACTTAAGTCATATGCAAGATATATTTATTGATCATATACAGCAAAAAAAGCAAATACTGAAAGTTCTACAAGGCATAACTTAGGAAGTACAAGTCACCATATGTATTCTAGGTGTTTATAATTTAAATAAGATTTGGTAGATCATTGCCAACTAGCCGACTCTTTTTTGTATATGAAAATTTACCAGCTTATACCCATACCCTTTCACTTTTGTGGCTGTATGTCACTGATTTTCTACTAGTGCAGTAAAGTTGAATATTTTCCTAAATTACTTCATAGTTTGCAGATATTTACTATATGTCTCTTTTAAAAATGCTCACCCATGGTTTAAAATAGGTAATAAATATAACTGTAAATACAGAAGAAATGTAGGATACAAATGTCAGCAAGAGACAAAGAGTTTTTTGTTTGGAATATTTTATACAGACAAAGGAGAAATGGTCATTTTTGGCTGAAATATTGAAGAATGCTTAATGGGTAGGAGAAAATGCTATAAAAGGAGTGAAACAGGATATTGTTTTAGAAAGCAGTGGATCCGAGGATTAGAAATCTGAGCCCAGGAAAAATACAGACAGACAATCTCTCAGGTGTAAAGAGGAGAAGAATAAGACATGCAGTTAAATTATAAAGAGCATGGCAACGTCATAGTGATAGTGCAGAACAATGGAGAAGTGTTAGAAAGCAGGACAGTCCATTGTACGGACTGCTTTAAATAATGTTATTCTAGTTCCCTTGGGTGTTGTAACACAATACCAAATACTAAGCTGCTAAACCAACTGAATGTTATTGATTATGATTTAGATGTAGGTCTAAACTCAACTTTCCACAGTGCCAGACTATTTCTCATGATTCTAGGGAAGACATTCTTACTCCTAGTTTCTCATGGTTTCTAGCAATCCTTGGTGTATGTGGGTTTACAGATACATTGCCCTAGTCATGCAGCAGTCTTGTCCTAGTGTGTCTTCATAACATACTCCTCTGTATCTAAATCTCTTTCTTTTTAATAGAGATACTGAATTTATTGCATTAGAATTCACCTTAAATACCCCTATAAAGAAGTTATTTCCAAAGAAAGTCGTATTCTTGAGTTCTAGAAGTTAGAATTTCAACACATATTTCATAGGGGATACAATTAAACAGGAAACAGTATAAACCAGACTAGCTTGGAGAAACCAGTTGATGCATATGATTAGAATGTTGTGAGTGAACTTTGAAGAATTAGATTGTTGAGTTTAGGAGCCATAGTGTTAGAAGCTGTTAAGACAGAAAAATTTGTGAAGGACTCAAAATAATGAAAAGGATAAAACAACAAAGCATATTGAAGATATTATAAAGCTAACATTAGTTTTAAGAAAGTCAATATCCAAAACTGAAGAAATACAAGAAAATAAAATAACTGATAGAGCAAGTCTTAGATTTAAAATAAGACAAGGGGAGAGACAATCAATATACCAGATAGAGAGAAGGGAGAAGAAATTTAGCCAAAAGGAGTATGTTTTCCATCAAAGAGTGAAAAAATGAAAAAGAAATTCTATAAAGTTGTAGAGACATTTTGCATTAGGTAGAGAGTTTTTAGGGAAGAGAAGGTACAGTATATGTTTGCAGTAAATGAGTCTGAACTATGCATACTTTTTAAGTCTAGTGAAAAAGTGTGGTAAGAAAAATAACCAGTCTTGTACATTTATTTATATATATATGTATATATATATATATATATATATATATATGTTTAAAATGTTAAACAAGAAATCCCAGAAATAAACAGTTCAAAAATCTTAAATGAAAACCATTGCAAGAGTTGTGGAAGTCTCACACTCTCTGACTCTGTTCTGTCCAGGACATGAACCATCCCTTTGTCTAGTGCAGTGGTGGTGAACCTATGACACATATGGCACTGCAGGATGTTTATTACCATTGAAAGCTGCTCTAAAATGTTCATCATCACTGCTCTAGTGTATTCATAGTGTTTATACTAACCACCAGTTAGTACGGAGTAGTTGTTTAGATTATTAGACTAACAATTACATTATGATAATGCTTGTTTTTAACTTATTTAACAGTCACCCAAGCAGAAGAGTACTGTTGCAAAAGAGGCCCAGACCATAAAAATAACTCTGGTATGATGGTACAGTGCTACAGGATATTTAGGAAGAAAGTATAATTTAAGCTTGGTACTATCCATGATTTCATGCATCCATTGACGGTCTTGCAGTGTGTCCACTATGGATAAAAAGAAATTATTCCACTAATGCTCAGCAGCCCCCCAGATAGAAAAGGGGATATAGATGGAAAGGATTAGTGAGACCTAGGGATTCATAAAGAATATTTGAGACAGTAGAAACTTTTCACTTGAAGTAAATGTACATATTTTTGACATTTATGCCAGAACTTGTTAAATGGGAAGGAAATGGTAAAATATAGTATGTTTTTGGGAACATTAAAAATTAAAGTTCTAGAATGTATGGTAAAGACCAAGCTCAAATTTAGCAGTGACTTATTAAGATGAAAAGCAGAGTTTAGAATCTGAGGCCTAAGATCTAAAGAAACATTGAAAACTGATGAGAAACATGTGCCTAGGTTGGTAGGTTGTTGAAGTCAAGGAAATTTTAGAAAAAACAAAATTAAAAAAAAAATTTACCTTGACCTAAATAAAAATAAATAAAATGGAATAACATGCAAAACATATGAAATACCTATATGATGGACTCTAGATAGCTTTATTAATATAAGAAACTATTGAATAAAGTGATTAAATTATTTCATCAGAAGGAGATCATTTTTCATGACTGGCATTACAGACAGATTTTAAATAAATGAAAATGTATATGCATATTAATAAAAATGAGTTTTTTTCAATTTTCAAAACTAAGTGGAAGGTGAGTGAAAGAATCATTACTGAATGTTTAATAGTT
The DNA here is from genome assembly GCA_004363535.1 of Dasyprocta punctata. NCBI lineage: Eukaryota > Metazoa > Chordata > Mammalia > Rodentia > Dasyproctidae > Dasyprocta > Dasyprocta punctata. Next base: position 21,549 of record RJWM01029147.1, on the reverse strand, counting down.
AATGGGAAATTTCTGGGCTAAGTAGTTCATTTATTGCTAAGTAAATTTCCAAGAATGAGTGCCACAGATTAGTGGAATTGCATGTTATAAAAGGTATACATTCAAGTCATCTTTTCTCTCAGTTTTCATATAATAAACTGAAGAAACGTCTACAGAGAATGGGTTATACTTGGTCTGGGAGACTTGAATTATATAACCTGTATACATGTTAAACTGATTAGGCTGAATTCAGATCAAGTACCACATATGCAGGAAACACCTTCATTTTTCTCTTTGCCATCTTTTTAAACAAGGTCTATCAAATCACCCTTTCCTGTCTTTAGTTAGGATCTCCCAACAGATCTCATAACTTTCTTACGAAGTTTGACTATAAAAGTAGTTTCACTTTCAGTAGTAAAAATGTTTGGCTCACTTTAATTTAAAATTTTGATGTCACATCCAGTTAAAAACTTTCCCTTTTCATCAGCCTAGGCCTGATATATGTCCGCTTCTAAAAACCAACAGTAAACCAGATGAAGGGAAAGTGTGTTCCATTCTTTTGTCTCTTCTCTTTGCTGTTTCTTCCTTTCCAGTCTCCATTTCTCTCCTGTAGGGCTGTGGCAAGAAGTGGGGAGGAAAGACTAGGAACAAGGTACAGATGCTCTATACATTACCAGTGGCTTCAGTAGTTTCCTGGTAAGTAGCATTTCTATATATAATGACCATGATAATTTACAATATTGGAAACCCAGAATAAGGTTGAGGGATTTTGGAGCCTCCTCCTGAGGTTTTGCTACATCCTAGCAGTAGATGGCATGATCTCTTTCCAGTAGATCTGCCCCTTTGGCAGTCTCTCAAGAACCTTGTATCTCTTAACTTGTACATTGTGCCCTAGAGAAGGCAGTTTCCCTAACTTCTGATTTGTTTCTCTTCCTACTGCACAATAGTCTCAGCAACTTGCTACTTTAAACCTTTCAGCATGAATAGTAGTGGGCATCTCTATTTTGTTTTCTCTTAACATCAGATTTTCTCTGGAGCTCTCACCTTACCTGACTGACAGAAGATAAATGGCTCTGGTAAATTTCTTTTTGGGAAATGCTATGGTTTCCTCCATAGCATTCCATAATCCTTGAAAGTAGTTCTATTTATCTAGCCATTTATTAAGTGGAATGAAAGACCATATACCCCTTTCTTGCAGGAGGAATAGTTAAAGAACTCTATTTCTAGGCATTCTCTTAAGTATTTTATTTAGATAGTTCCAGTTTTCCATTGTATGGGGTAGTAGGAGGTGTGAGATTCTTCTCAGTTTGCTCCATTTTGGTCTGAGGATAGTCTCTGGGTATATCAAAGGCAGGGTATATTGCACATATTGTTCTTAGCTTTGCAGTTTTAACTGAAAATTGGAGACCTCAGAACTATTCCCAAATTTCTCAGCAGATTCATTCCCAATACCATTTATATTAACCTGTGTCTTGGTTTATGTTCCTGTGGCCCTGCCAAGTCTCATGTGATCATAGCATGGATGCAGCTGAGTCTAGTGTTCATGATTGGTTTGTTGTCTGGTGCTGGGATTGATGGTGTGAATGCAACACTGGCCCACGGATGGAGCCAATATGCAGTGCAAGGGTGGGAAGTAGGTGTGTCTTCCCTCACTAGCTGATTCACCTTTTTGTTGATGTGGCCATGAACAGTGGCCCCACCATGCCATGCTGCCTTGAGCCAAATGAATGTAAACTGAAACCCCCAAGAACTGTAAGAAATAAACCTTTCCTTTCCTAATTTTGGGCATCAGGTATTTTGTCTCAGCAATCAGAAAAAGTAACCAAGACAGTCTGTGACTGAGTTTACAGATGGAGTGGTACCTGCTTAGCAAATAGTGTAGTAAGAAGAGGGTGATCTACTTTTGTCATTACTGACTCCTAGGAATATTGGTGAGAATGGGAACAAAGCACAACGTTCAAAAAAATTTCCTTTGGTTTGTACTGAGTATTTTTAATTGGAATTGATATGCTGCTGCACAGATATGCTTAATATTCATTAAATACTTCATGAATACAGAATTTGTGCCTTTTCCTTCATATGGAATTTTCAGTGCAAAAAACTGCTTTTACTGGTATACAATTCATGATGATGAAATATGTTTGACCTTCAGAATTCAAGAGAATTTCAGTCTCTCTTTTATTATTTATAGAACATTTCTTTTCTAAACACTGAAAAGACCCTTACTATGTGTCAGGTGCTGTTCTAAATGCTTTAAAACTCATTTAATTCTCATGACAATGCTATAAGGTAGTTAGTCGTTTTATTTTTATTTTACTACAGCAAACTGTAGTATCAGAAACTGAACTTTTCCCAAGGTCATACCACACACAGGAATAGAGCTGGGATTTGGGCAGAAGCAATCTGACTCCAAAATGTGTGTTCTTATCATGGTGCAAGACAGTCATTACTCTTAAAGAGATTTAAATTATATGTAATATAAGAGACATACAAAAAGGATCATTAAAGCAAAAATTGGAAAATCCAAAGTCATGAAGTGAATGAAGGGAGAAATTATTATTCTGAAGAGCTAAGTGCTAAATTTAGCTCTGTGCATTTTAACTGCCAAATCATAAAGGAAAATAAGATGAATTAGCAAGCTCTTACAGGCTCATTCACATATCAAAAGGAACTTAGAATTTATTTGGATGAAGAAACTTTCTCCAACATTCAATAAGAAGAGGTTTATGTCAGAAGACCTTTTCATAAAAGATATGTTCCATAAATTTTTTGCAGATTATATAGAAATTCTATTTCTATTATGTCATAATAAAAATAAACTGAAGCTAATAATGAAAACACTAAAATTTTTTGACGGAAATCCTAAAGGAGAGTAATATTTATTAATATACCTAGCAAACCTCTATTCCCCTTTAATTGAAAACCAGACCAGAGACAGTGTTATAGAGGAGTTACTTTCATACATGTTGCTCATCTACTTTCAAGACAAAAATTGGAAAATAACATTCCCTTGTACAACTCATATTTCCATCTTATTTGTCATAGTTTAAAATTTGCAATGAATACAATTTCTCCTATATTGTAATTATTAATGTTTAAAACAAAATACTCATGTTCTTTATATGTATCCACTAGAATTTACTCTATTAACTTTATAACTAACAAAATCAATTTAAAAATAGGTGAGCAAACTCTTTTTAGATGGTCAGAAACTTTATTTTCTGATTCTGAGTTCCATTCCATCATGCATATGGAATATTTTTGTAAGTCTTTTATTTACCACTTTTTCATGTGTTTCTGCAGCAACTACTTATTTATCTATTATCTATATTTTATCTTTTAAAATTTTGTCTACTTTTGGATCTCAAGTGTGATGCTTAATTTTGATTTTCAGCTTGATCAATCTGAAAGACATCTAGGAAATTAGTAAAGCACACTTTTGAATGTGTCTGATGTGGGTGATGGTGTGTGACCTTGAGAATTCATCTACCTCTGTTCCCTTTTCTGGTTCTTTCCGTGCTCTCTGTTTTTCAGATGCCATGGGTAGAGTAGCTTTTATCCACCATACCATTTTTTCCTTGGCAGTACCCAACCATGGACTGAAATTTTTGAAGCCATGAGCCAGAGTAAACTTCTTCTATACGGGGATGGTGGCAAATGCTGGTAGTCCCAGCACTCTGGGAGGCTGAGCTCAGTGTTGGCAACATAGAGAGATTTTGTTTTAAAACTTAAATTTGGTAAATACAGAAAGAGTGGTGGTGCAGCTCAGTGTGAAGGATTTGCATTCACTCCCTAGTACAAGCAATCGATCAATTGATAAATAAATAAATAAATCTCTTCTTTAAATTGTCAGTGTTAGATATTTGGTCTCTGCAACAGGAGAGTTGATCAATATATCAAATTTCAAGAGATTTGTTTCATATGAACTATGATGTGAGTATCGGATATGTATGTTATTAGAACACACACAGAGAATAAAATAATATTGGCAATAAATTTCATAATGGAATTTTAAAATTAGTTCATGTGCTTCTGAACTAATATTACTTATTGCTAGAACATTACAGGATTCAGTGGAAATCAATTACAGAAGATCAAAAATATTTTGAGCAAGTAAATATGAAAGACTGACAATAATATATTAATGATTACTATGAGTTAATTTTTAAGTTCTGCAAAATACTCACATATGGACATTTTATCTCTTATAAATACATGATAAGAATAAAAAAGTTAGCAGAATTCTATCTGGATAAAAATGAGTGTTTTCAAAATTCAATATGAATTCTATAAAATTAATAAAAATACTTTTCCGGTAAGGCTGAATGAGGAAATACATGCTTTTTCCTTTCAATATAAGATACCTTCACTCAAAAGTGTAGTGTTGGTTTATTCAATACAAATCCAAAATTTATATTGCAAGATCCTCCTTGAAATCATGTCATTGAAATGCTAACATTGATCCATGAGAATCTTCTTCTCAAACTCCTTTTCATGATTGAGAATGGTTGAGGGTATAGTTTATAGCAATTCAGTATTTCTTAATGATATTCTCTTTGTTTTATTCTTATATAATACTCACTCAAAGCCTAGCTTCCTTAATTGCAGTTAAAGGACAGAACAGATGAAACTATTAAGCAGAATTATCATGTCTACCATTTCACTTTAAACTATATCTTAATTGAGAATGCTCATATTCTGCTTGAGATTCACCAACATTGTTGTACTTAGTTGTTGAATCAATGTTTTGTATCGTATTCCATCCTGATGACATATTACATTCTTAACAAAAATATATGAAAACATAGTTTTATGATTTCTTAATTAAAAGGGTTATCTGTAATATCAGTATTTGAATGCCCTCAGGCCCCTGTTTTGGTGTGTGTGTGTGTGTGTGTGACTTAAATTTTTACATCCCAAGGCATCTCAATACTGAGATTCAGTACAATTGAAAAATGTGATTCTCTTTAATAATATAAGAAGGCTGAGTGTGAATGAAGAAGTGAAGAGGAAAGCATGAGAGATGTTCCCTTACAGTAAGTTTCTCAGTAGTCAAGTTTAGAGAACACTGAATACTTCCCTTGTAGGTCTAGACATTGACTATATGAAAGTATGAGCCAATTAGAAAGTTTTATGTCACCTTGCAGCCTATGTAAACCTCTACGTATGAATACGGAATCAAATGTTTAATATATTAATTGAACTTTGGAAGACTGGATATTGAAGCGAATTTCTCTGATGGGTGTTTACAGGTAAGTTGTTCATTTATTGACTACCCTCTCTTCTACATTTGTTTTGAATTTGGCATCACATATTTGCTTTGTCTATTTTCAAACTTTGTGTGTACAGCCTACAGAATCTATTTTTGTACTGATATGACTTCTTTCAGTCCATTTAATTCTTGGGAGACTCATTCATGCAGTATGTCTTTGTAGTTTATTTTTATTTTTATATTGCATTCCACTCTGTAAGCAGTCCACAATTTGTTCATCCATTTTAAAGTTGATGGAAATTTCAGAATGTTTTACATTTGGGACTTCTGTGAATGAAGTTGCTAACATTTTTAAGAATGTCTTTAGTCCTGTGATAGTAATTGTCATTGCTAGCCAGTCTATTTTGGTTCCTCTTATTCCTCCTTGTGGTAGAACTGGAACTAGTGGAATTCCTAATTGAGAAATTTCTTGAACTGTCATTACTAGAATGAATGCTCATGAAGAATGCTAAGCAGAATCTTGAGAACTAGTATTCATGAAGCCACTGCAATTACTACTGCAGAAAACAAACTTTATCATGTCAAGCTCCATTTATCAGTTCAAGTTGATTTTTTTCATAAAATTCACGTTGCAAAAATATGAGAATATCTGCAGCCATTTATTTACCTTATTTTAGTGGAAAGGCAAATCATTAGAAAATATTACTAGAAATGAAATTAGTGGAAGAAAGGCAGATGTGTTTTAAGGCTTTTGAAAGAGGAATAGTGAGAATTAGATTCCATCACCAATGTGTAGGAATGCCAATTCCCCCTTGCAAATGCCGCATGTTATTGAACATGTCAAGTTTCTGTCAATGGGAAATGGGATGTTTCTGTTGTTTTTCTTTGTATTATTTTGACTGCTAGTAATGTTGAACAGCATATTCAATAGTGAGACAAAGCTTGAAGTGAGAAGAAGAGTAGGAAAGAAATAAGTAAACTTTCGTGCTGTTTGTTTTAATAACCACATTTTTACTTCTTTGAAATATGCAAAAATGTTTAGATAAAGCCCCATCCCACCAACTACTTATCTTTTCAACTCTTTTTCTATTTAATGATCACTGTTTTTCCAAACCTCACATTTCTAAGGGGAATTGAATAAAAGAGGCACAGCGAGAAATTTAGGAAGTAGGAGTGGTTGGGACTGGCTCCGTATTTTCTTTCCTTCTTTTCTTTTGTCTGCCTAAATTTAAATTATGAATCAGGTACACATATTTTATGCTATCTCTACTCTATTTTGCTGGAAAAATTATAAACACTTAAATTTTAAAGTATATCACATATTATTGCCTCAGAAGGTGAAAACACAAAAGGAACTACCATTGGACAATAAAATACTTAGTGGCAATTAATTTTTCTGTATGTGCTGAATATAGTAGATATTTTTATAATGTTGAAAGAATAAATTACTAAATAAATAATAGACTCAATAAATTAAGGTTTTTAATGAATGTTTACTTGAAAGACATGAAAACCAACAGGAAAAATTTCTTAATCAATTAATGAAATGTGATTTAAATTTTTTCTATGTCCATTGTCTACTGAAAATATTAGAAGTTTGATTCATCAGAGTGAAAAAATGAATCTCTAAAAGAATTTTACATTATCCATTCTTATGTATTAGTTTATATAACAATGTGGTTTGTCAAAAGTAAACCCAATATTTAAGGGAAAAAATTGCTGTTGAATATGTAATTATAGCCATCTCTAAGTATCCATGAGGGATGGTTCCAGGATTCTATGAAGACCCCAAAGATCATCTCTAGGTTATTTGCAATATGTAAGGCAATGTAAATTCTGTTTATGTTATATGAATAACTGTCATTCTGTATTATTTAAAAACAATTACAATAAAAATGTCTATATAGGGGCTGGGGATTCAGTTCAGTGTTTCAAGTGCTTACCTGGTAAGCTCAAGGTCATGAGTTTGATCCCTAGTACCAAAAAACCCCCCAAAAACAAAGAAACCCCCAAAACAAAAAAGTCTACATACTCAATAAAGACATAGTGTTTAAAAAAATATTTTTGATCCATGATAATTTAAATCTATAGATGCAGAGCCCATAGATAAAGAGGACTGACTATACTGTTATTTATTTGTAATTAAACATCTTATGACAAAACAAATATCTCTGAAAATATTATCCCCCAAATCCCCTGATGAACACGCATGACTTCAGAGATTTAGTAATATTACTACAAATAAGCAATTAACCTTTAAATTTTTAGTGAAAATATATTAAAGCTCAATCATAGCAGAAATAAGTTAGTATAATTTACATAGAAGTCGTTTCACAAAAATTAACAAGCATTTGGTTTCCACAAAAGACAGAAAAGTATGGAAATAGAAAGGAAATTCAAGGAAGACAGATGAGACAAAGAATAGAAACCCACACAGACTACCTTACGTGATTGGAAATGTTTATATGATAGACACAGAAGTTAAAAATGAAGTTTAACTTCCTAGTAGATTCATGGAGTATTAGCCCACAATTTTAAGCAAAGTTTATAGTCATGCATTTTGAGAAATGAAATGTTTCTATGCAAAGCAGCTCAGAGAGCTACTTCAGCTGGGGGCACTGCTCTCCACTCTAATGCTCCACCATTAGAATGACTTAAATCATATTCAATTTTAATTGCAACAGTATTTGCCCTTGAAAAATTGCTTAATTGCCTCTTTTTTTCTTTGGAATCATAATGTATTTTAATTTAGCAATGCTGTTTGCTTATGCTTCATGGAGGTCTTTATGACTTAATAAACCATGTATATTGACTTCTCTTTGGGTATAAACAAACCTGTTCATCATATTATTTGAGTCCTACTTTGTATGTTCTGTATGCTAATTCAGGAAAAGAACATTCATTTAAGTGAAGGAGTCATTAAATATGGTAGATTTCTGATAAAAATTTGATGTCAGAAAGACTCAGGAGCCATTTGTGGAGAATGATCATTAACACTTATGTGGTTTGAGATTTGTCCAAAGAGTAAAATTTCAACAACAAAATTCTACCTTGAGTGAATATCTCATACTTAGGCCAATCATCTTGATAGAGTTTTGTGATCAAACGCATGTGAGGAAACTCTTTAAATAGTTTTCAGATAGAAGAAGTACAATGAAATTTTCCAGAAGGAATTTGACATACTTTCTATGGTGTGTTTTCCCATCTCTGTTAATGGTGAAATTAGATGAAATATTTTTTCTTTTTAAAATTTTTATTTTTATTAATATATGCTTGCAGTATATAATGATGGCATTCATCATGGGGTGTTGGCCAATGCACAAGGCACATCTTTTTTTCTTTTTTCATTAGCTTCTCCTCTCCTCTCTTCATCTTTTGATCACCTTTCCTTTTTCAAAACATCTATCTCACCTAAAGAATCAGCAAAAATACATATGTTGCAATTTCAAAATAGCAGTTTTAATTTAAAGATTTGTTAATGTATTACAGTACTAGTTATTATTACTTATTATGTCAATATATTGTGGTTATAATGAATAACACTTGAATTAATAAAAGAAGGCTTTACTAACGTGGGTATTTAAATAGTTTTTACATGTTTAGTTTATTTTGGTAAAATCATATTTGAATACATTAAAATAAGAAATCAAACAAAAGACTAGACATTGAAGTATACCCTCTATAAAAGTTGAAATGACTTATTGGATATAGCTCCTTACTTTTTATAGTAGAATATATTGCTATAGAACAGCTTAATTTATGAGGTGAAAGAATAAATATTTTCAGATTTTACAGTAGTACTTTTCAATTAGACGTAATGAAGTTGAACTTGAAAGTAAAGATTCAGTCATCAATGCCATATCATTACTGTGTGTCCAGAACTTTAGGTTCTCCCTTTCTCAGTAAACATGGAGATAATTTCAGAGAGGGAGAATATAAAACCTTCTGTTGGCTTCATTTTGTGTTTTAATGTGCAGGCAAAATGTTTTCCTATTTAAGATTAAGTATTATATAGGGCGTCATGGGCTGCACAGTTTTTACCCTCCCATGTTAAGTGGCATACACTTCCATACACTGTTTGAAATAACTGAGCAATTTGAATTAAGAAAAAGTATAGTAGTATTTGCAGAGTATTCCACATTTTGCACTTGTCTTCCACTATTTGACTTTTAACCACTGGGAATCTGAAGTTGTAGCCATTTCAAGAAATACTTTGACTGGTTCCTTTTATTTCCAGCATAGAATCAGTTTTTCTTGCCAAAAAGCAAATACATAATTCAGATTTTTGTTTTGTTTTTTGTTATTTTGTTTTTTGAGACAGGGTCTCACTATGTAGTTCAGGCTGGCAATGAACTCACTATGTAGTACAGACTGGTTCAAACTTGTTGTGACCCTCCTGCCTCAGCCTTCCTAGTGCTAGGATTATAGGTGCATACCACCATGTCTGGCTGTAAATCAGTTTTGAGAAAAATTTCAGAATGACAGCACTAAATTTAAGATAAGCCAAGAAAATCTCATTTATTTTTATAAATGGGAAACAAATGCAATCCAAACCTCATTAGCTCATTTATATAGTCTGTGTGCTAAATCATTTTGATATTCTTCTTGATGCTTTTATATATGGGGTTCTCTTTTAACATCTAAGCTTCTAGAGTTTAGGGATTATGTTTTATATTTCTTAACATTCCTCAGTGCCTGATGCAGAGCTGTGAACATAGTTGTTTTAATAAATGATTGTTTGCTAAGTAATTATGGGATTATTCTTGAGAGAGCTCCTGCATGATGTGGAGCTAATTACAAACAGTAATTAAGCAGGTGAATTCAAATACGCCTTCAATCTAGCTTTAACTCTTTCCCTTTCCAATTAATTTTAATGTTGATAATACTCTCTCAGAGTACCTAAACAAGTCTTCAAGTTCTTCAAACTGCACATCATAAGAAAGAAACTACTACTCTATATACTTTTTTCTAGGAGAAAACAAATTGAATCCATAAGTAACCATGAATCTTCTTTTTTTTTTTTTTTTTTTGCGGCACCGGGGATTGAACTCATAGCCTCGCCCTTGCCTGGGCAGGCGCTTAAGGCACTGAGCCAAACTCCCAGCCCTACCATGAATCTTAAAATTGAAGAAATTTCATGTCATGACACCCTAAGCTTCTACAGGTGTTAGAGACATGTACCAGAATTGAAGACATTTTTGGAGTTTTACATTTTGTTGAGCAACCTGAATAAGTCTTTTATGGTACTAATCAGAGGGCTGGCGATATAGCTCGGTGGCACAGCGCCTTCCTGGCAAACACAAGGTCCTGAGTTCAATTACCAGTACAAAAAAAAAAAAGATACTAATCAGAAAATGTCATAAAATGATGAAAAGGGATGCTTCTGACATATACATGTGATGTTACAAAGAATCTTGAATGAGTCAATCCCATGATTAGTGATGTCAAGAGTAACAGGAAAAAGCAAAAAACCAAGAAGAGCGTGGTAAGTATATACCTGAAAGCAGAAAAGGTGCCACAAGCTATTTATTACAAACAGGTAATTGCTGGACATGTTTTATTGATGTGGATAATATTTTATAAACATCTGAATTTATTCTCAACTCCTAAGAGTTAGGAAATTTTATTTTATTTATTAATTATTATTATTACTTGGTACTAGGGATTGAACACACAACCTCGTGCCTGTCAAGGAAATTTTATTTTTGTAAAACTTCATAAATTTTAACGTGTGCTTCTCTTGAAAATTAGAAAATCTGGAAACTTTGGGTTAATGTAGTTACAATTGCCTGGATTTACTGACTCCTTTTGGTAAAGTGTGCACAAATATTCTAAAGAATAAAGATATATTTTAAACTCTCACAACATTTTTTTTTTTCAGCACCGGGGATTGAACTCTCAACCTCACACCTGCCAGACAGGCGCTTAAGCCACTGAACCGAACTCCCGTACCTGGTTTTTTGAGGCAGGGTCGCACTATGTAGCTCAGGTCGGCCTTGCGCTCGCGTTGTAGCCCAAGCTGGCCTCGAACTCACAATGGTCCTCCTACCTCAGCCTCCCAAGTGCTGGGATTAAAGGCATATATTTCATTCTTATTTATATAACCTTTTCAACATCTTTGATTTTTGCTTTTATCTTGTGTCAAATCCATAAAGATCTGCATTTTTGGAAATTATTAGAACTAACCCAATATGCACACTGAATTTTGTTCTAGCTAGAACAAGATATTGCAGATTGGTGCTTTTCAGTATAATTTCCACCATATATATATATATATATATATATATATATATATATATATATATATTATATATATATATATATTTCTTTAAAGATAAATAAATATGAAAACTCAATTTTAGGAAAACAATTCTTGTATTTCACATGCAAGTAGAAAACGTTGTCATTGCAGAAAGTTATATTGGGCACATTGGTAAAATGCTTAGAAATGACAGTGGCAAAAGCAAAGTCCGCAGGCTACAGGTTTCAAATAGAAAATTCTAAACCACAAACGAGGAAATAGCTAGCATGCTTTGATTCATGCACAAGAAAAGTAAGATTTTAAAAGATCATCTAAATGTCTTTAAATCTAATTAAGAACTGTGACATCATACAAATGATGCCTAGGAATGTAAAAATTTGTAAACGGAATGGAAAAAAAACATTTTAGACAGATCCCTTCAGTAGAAAAATTATGAACACTATAGATAAAAAAGCTTATGCTAATCATTAATGGACATAATTATATAACGAATATGGATCCAATGTCTGATGGTTTGAAAACACTTCAGAGAACAGTTGCATAATGAGCCAGCTCATTAGAAGCCTGTATAAAGACAAAGTACTTATGAATTAGGTTTCTATATATCAAGAATGTATCAAAGGTTTTTAAGATACCTTATTATTTTCCTCAATCAGATTTTACCTACTTGTTCTTCTAGATATTTTAAAGTTCAAAAATGCTAGCTATTTTACTACTGAAAGCAGAATATCATTGAAAATAATATTTAGAACAATGGTGTGGTATATTGTTAGGGTTCTGCAGAAGAACAGAAATCTGTTGAAAATGTGAATAATCATGCTAGCATAAAGGATTAGAGAATCAGATGTGGGAGAGTCCCAAATGGCTGTGTGCATGTCGGAGAGCTACAGTTCCCATTAGCTGTTTGGACCAAGAAGCTGGAAACCATAGAAAAGGGATCTGTTAATGTAAACAACCATGTTGAAGGTAACGATATGCAATATTGCAACCATTGTCAAGTTCCTATCTTGTTTTGTAAACCTATAATGTTACTGTTTTGGATTTTCTGTTGTCATTTGTCTCTTTTGCTTTTTGTCTTTCTTTTCTGTGTCTTTTTTCTCTTAAATAAAAAAAAAAGGAAAAAAAAAAAAAGAAAACAACTAGTAACAAATGCTGGCGAGGCTGTGGAGGAAAAAGGAACCCTTCTCCACTACTGGTGGGAGTGAAGACTGGTGCAACTGCTGTGGAAATCAGTGTGAAGATTTCTCAAGAAGCTAAAACTAGAGATCCCATCTGACCCAGCTATTCCTTTTTGGTATCTTCCAGAAAGAATTTAAAGTATCATACCACAGTGAAATATGCACACCCATGTTTGTAGTATCACAGTTTGTGTTAGCCAAATTTTGGAAACAACCCAAATGCCCATCAACTGATAAATGGATACAGAAATACTTTAAAAAAAAAAAAAAAGAATGCTTCTTTACAGAACCACTAGAGTGAATCCGCATTGAAAGGTTGAAGAAGGTAGAGTCTCAGGTGATGGTAATGTCAAAATATGTACCTGCTAATGCACAATGCAGATTTTCAAGTGCAGACCAACCTTCTCCACACCTTTTCATTAAATCTGGGCTGTAACCCTGTGACATTGTTGCTACCCACAATCAAGGAAGGTTTTCCTCACCTTGTGTAGCTGTCCTGAGTGACAATCATCCCAGGAAACATCCCACATTGATACCTAGAAATGTGTTGTACTAATATGCTAGGCGGCTCTTAATCTAGTCATATTAATAATCACAATTATTAATTGATTGATCAATAGCTGAGTAAATGACTTTACTTAAAATATTACCTCTAGAAGGAATTTCAAAAAAAGGAAACAAATCTTTTGTAAATGGGGAAGAGAGAAATGGTTGAAGGGAGGGTAGGGGAATGAGAAAAAAAGAATCAAGTTATATTATGTACAATTCCAAATTCTCTATGATGAGTGTGATCATTTTGTATATCTAAAATGTACCAATAAAATCTGATTGAAGAAAACTGCCACTAAACAGTTGGTAACTTTCAGCATAAAAGTAGATTAGATATCATGTTTTATATTTTTATCAATGACTTGAATGAATGAATTCATAGAGGAAAAGCTTATCAAAATATTAGCTGACAAAAAGTTGGGAGGAATAGTTAACATGCAATGTTGAAATTAAAATTTGGACAGATTTGATAACTCAGAACTAACCAGATATGATTTCATAGGATTTAAAAATTATGATATTTAATGATAAATTTTTAAAAGAACATGAACTTGTATTCTTTGAGAAATTATGAATTTCAGATTAAACTAACTTGACAGTAAGAACTCTAGTTTGAATGAAAAAAAGTGATTAACAATGATACCCATGTAGCCAGCCTAAAATATCAGTTGTGTTCCTATATCTTCCCCTTGAAATGCTCTGTGTATTTGCCTCTAGGATATAGTACTCCCCTGAGTTTTGCCCTACTCAGCGCCCCACTAGTCAGTATACTTTAGTCTTTATTCTCCTCCCATTTACCTCTTAACACTGAAGCACTCAGTTTGTGTATTTCCTATATCCACATCTTACTTCAGTGAGTGATTACCAATGGATAACATTGATTCCTCTATGTTTGTGAACTCCAGTTTTAAATCTCAAACTTACATCTATCTCTTAACTTTACATCAGTGCATCTTGCAGGCTACTGGGACAAGTATTCTCCACTTGAATTTCCAATGGAAATTTCTAAATTGACCAGAATAATATGACAATTCATATGTATCTTGGAGCCCATCATTTTTTTTCTGAATTCTTCAATTTGTTGTCATACAGGTTTATGAAGTATTATTAATCATGCTTTATTTTTTAAAAAATTTTACCACCATGCATGGTGATTTCACATTTCTCATTTCTAATTACATTGATTTGGGCCTTTTTTCTCCTTTTTTTTGGTTACATTGTCTAAGGTTAACCAAATGTTTACTCCTTCAAAGAGTCAGTTCTTAGATTTATTAATTTTCTTTTTGGTTTCAATGTCATTTATTTTTGTTCTGATCTTTAAATATTTCTTTCTTTGTACTAGTTTTGGGTTTGATTGTTCTTGTTTTTCTAGAACTTTGAGGTGCATCATTAGGTTGCTTAATTGGATTGTGTGTGTGTGTGTGTGTGTGTGTGTGTGTGTGTGCGTGTGTGTGATGTGGGAATTCATAGTGATAAACTTACCTGTTACGACTGCTTTTGTTGTGCCCCATAAGTTCTGGTATGTTGAACTAGCCTTACTATTTAGGTCAAGAAACTGTTTTATTTCTTCTGTAAACTGTTGTTAATAGTGTATTGTTTAATTTCCATGTATTGGTGTAATTTCTGTGTTTTACTTTGTAGTTGACATCTATCTTCATTGTGCTATATCCATGGTATAATTTAAATTGTTTCATTTATTTAAAGCTGATTTATTGGCTAGTATGTTGTCTCCTCATAAAAGTTCTAAGTGCTGAAAAGTCTGTGTATTCCCTTATTAAACAGAGCACTCTGTAGATAAATACTAACTTCGTTTGTCAAAGGTTTTATTGAACACTTTGTTGCTTTTTGTTTAGTAGACCTATCTAATTGTGATAGTGCAAAATTCAGGTCCTCTACTATAATTGTGCTTTTGTCCATTTGATTTTTTATGTCATGTAGTTCATGTTGGTGGGTCATTGATGGTGAATATATGTTAATAATTATTAAACTTCCCATTGGATTGTTCCTTTAAATAATATATAGTGATCTTCTTTGCTTCTTGGATTAGTTTTGCTTAAAGTCCACTTTGTCTAAATATAAGATAGTGACACCTACTTTTTGGGGGTTCCTATTACATGGACTATTGTTTTGCAACCTTTGATTTTTAGTCTATGAGTTATTGTTTGGGTTAAATGTATTTCTTGTATACAGTATGCTGTGGAATCTTGTTTCTTTATTGATTCTTCCAGTCTCTGTTTTTTGAGTGTCATTTACATTGAGAATTATTACTGATAGGTATTGACTTCCTCTTGTTACTACCTTATTTTTCTGTTGTTAATGCTTTATATGTCCTTTGTACTTAAATGTTTACCCTGCCTGGTATATTCTTTCTATTAGCCTTTATATCATTTTTAGCTTCATTTTTTCTTGTTAGGGTATGTATGAAAATTTTTTGGAGTGCTGGTTTCAAGGTCATGAATTTCTTTATGTACTCTTTATCCTGAAAGTTTCTTACTTCTCCATCAATGTTAAAAGATAGTTTTGAAGGGCGCATCACCCTGGGTTGATAACTGTTTCTTTTCAGGGTTTATAACACTGCGCTCCAATCTCTCCTGACCTCTAAGGTTTGTGTTGACAACTTTGCTGCAATTCTAATGCAATTACAATTCTTTTGTAAGTGATTTGTTGCGTTTCTCTATCCACTTTTGAAATACTGTTCTTGTTTTGAACTTCATGGATTTTGACTATGATGTGTTGTGGAGTGGTTCTTTTTTGATCATGGCTATTTGAGATTTAATATGGTTCATTTATCTGTATGTTAAATTATTTTACCTTCTTTGGAAAATTGATGCTATTATTTTAGTAAACAGGTTTCTTTTTTGCAATTTGAACTATTTTCTGATTTTTCACTAATTCCAGTTAATCTTAGATTAGTTTTCTTTTTATCATCTAGGAGATGTTTGATCCATTTTCCATGATTTCTTGTTATTTTTAAGATGTCTGTCATTAACAGGTGGCTGACAAGAGCCCTGTCTTCTAGTTTTGTGACACTGCTCTCAGATCAGTCACTTCTGCTTCCCAGCTTTCAAAGGAAATTTAAAATTTCTGAATTTCCATTTGGAGTCCTTTTTGTGGGCTGGAATGATTTTCTATGCAGTTCATGCAAATTTGCATTGTTTTGTTTAGTTTTTTTTCTTTAGTGTCTTTTTTAGTTTCACTGATGCTTGTGTTTAATTCGCCCAATATCTTGTTATTTATATCTTCTGTGATTTTGCCAATAGCCTTATTAATCTATTTTCTTATCTTTTTGACAGCATTTCAGATAACTCAGGTATGAGGCTTTGGTTTTGTCCACTTTGATGACACATAGATCAGTTCAGGGAGAGTTGGCTGTTTTGGTGGAATTTTGTTGATTTGACATCTCATGTTTCTCTCTCTCTCTCTCTCTCTCTCTCTCTCACTCTGTGTGTGTGTGTGTGTGTGTGTGTGTGTGTGTGTGTGTGTGTTGAGGTTTGTTGGTTTATTTTAGTGAAAGTTTTGTTTCTAATATGAAAACCTCTTCAGTTGATGTCTACTTTTCAGTCGTGTACCCTGGGTATGACTAACCACTGACCTTTGCCTCTGTACGAAGATCCAACCACTTCTATTTACTTGAGATGGGAGGCTGCAGCATTTGGTCCAATACTGAGTTCTCCCACAGTGGACCACAGTGTCATTAATGACCGCTAGATGATGTAAGCATTACCATCTCAAAAAAACCAATTAATAGCAACAGCTGTGACATCTTGGGTATAGTAATAAAATCTGAATTATTAAATACAGCTGAATAAAGACAAAGCGTATGGACCAATAAAATACCATTTCTGTATATAGAAAAGGGAACTATCATGATGTGGTCACTTAGAGAAACCAAATATTGACCTACTATTGACTACAATAAATATCTAGTAAATGAAACAACTTTTGCTCTACTAACAATAGCACAGTATTCAACAATAACATAAATTAACTATTTATCTAGAGATTTTTAGTGCTTAGAAGTTAGACTAGTAAAGGTGGAGGGAGTGAGGAACCAGAGAAAAGAAAAAAAGCTGATTTGAAAAATTAATGAGAAGGCGGAAAGAAAATTGAAGTTGGGTTTTCTATTAAGGAGTAAAAGAAAATTAAGCAATAGAGAAGAGTCACTGGAAAGAACATGAAAAAATAAACAGCAAATGAGGAGATAAAGGAAAAAAAAGTCAGAAGGGAAAAAGACATGAGGGAAAACAAAAGAAAAACTAAAAGGAGAGAAAAATAAAGCAGGATAAAAATCTGTAACCCTAGAAAAATTCAAGAAAAGAAAGGCAAAAGACTAAAAATACAGACCATGAAAATTAAAAAAAATATTGAGTCAAACAAAAAATTGCCATATTATTGAATGAGCATTTTTTTCCCCTCACAATCTTCAGTCTTGGTATCTGGCCAGACATTATTTTCTATGCCTACCTTTAGGACCTACGGGTACTTGAGGTGTCCTCCTTGCACTAGAGGCCCCTCTGTTCACTCTCCCCCTGACTACTGACTACAGTTACTGTTCAAGCCAGGGCATGTCCTTCCTTCTGTTGTCAGATGGGACATGTAACCCTCTTTCCTCTGCTTGATGTACATCACAAGGTAGAGGTTCAGGTTGGCTGTTGGACTTAATGTCAACATCAATAAGACCTGTTGCTTCCACGTCTCCTAGGTGTTGTTTCTGTCTAGGAACACGTTGGTTAGTTAGAACTTGACCCTGCTGCTCCATGCTAAGTTCTCCTGAATGCAGGTCACTGCTCCTCTGCTGCATGTCTGCTGTCTCCCATGGAGGGTGGAGGTCACTACTCCTGGTCTTTTCTCTAACATTTGGGGTGGCTCCTCTTCCAGCTTGGATCTGCTCTCTTGCATGGTGCAGGGTTCTTCTTCAAGTCTCCGGAGTCATCTTTCATTACTTACTTCTACTTAAACTTAACTCTAAGTCTAATTAGCTCAAAAATTATGTCCAAATATTTCCATAATTCCTAGGTTTTCAGCTTTCTCACTGCTGCTATGCTGATCCACTTTACCTTCATCTCTCACTTGAATACCACTTTGCCATCATTTCCTATTTGAACATTTCAATAGCTCTTAACTCTCCTCATATTTCCATCTTTGTAATATTCAAAGCATTTTGATTTTATAGTCAACAATACATTTTATATTTAAATAAAAATCACTTCTTAGCTTACAATCACTCTCATCTAGAATATACTCTTACTCATTTACAACAGTTCACTAGCTGATCTGCACACTATTTTTCTGACCTAAGATCATCTCTATTGCAGAACGTCCCATTTCTGTTTCAGAACTGTTCCCAACAGAGGATTGACTCTCTACCTACAATGCTTTCCTCTAAGATACGTTTGTAAGTTACTGCTTACTTTGCTTGAGTGTTTTATTCAGATATACTTTCTCCATGAGACTGTCCCACTTATTGTATTTAAAATTTTAATTCTCTCTAACCAAAAGCTGGCTTCCATTTGTAATTTTTCTTCATGACATACATTACCTTCTGACTAACACATATATCTTGTCTATTTTTTGGTGTCCAACTTTCCTTCATAGAATACAAACCCCACAATGGTAAGGAGGCTTTCTGCCTGTTTTGGTTACTGTCCTGTCTTACACCAGTATTGGTGTATAATATGCAATAATTATTTCTGAAAAACGCATGAACATGAGAACAAATTTAGAAAAAAGGAAAGTTATGGTAAAAAATATAGAGTATTGTACATCTCAGTTAAACATTCCTCATTGCTGATGAAATAAGAATGAAAAGCTTCCCATTTTACAGGAATGGAGTTCAGATGAAGAGGTATAAAACCTCCTTTTTTTGGTACACCAGCACAAATTTTTTATTTTGCATTTATGCCTTTAAGAGGGCACCTAGAAAACACTTTATCAAGAAGATTTTGAAAAGAATATTAAAAAGTTTAACAGAATATATTAGAGATTATATTTATAATAAAGTAGCAGATTGAGAAAGACTAAATTAATGTAATTTATGTTTTGAGACATCAAGTGAAAAGAGTAAATTAAACCTATTGTTGAGATGAAGAAAGAAGAACTAGTAGTTATGGGAGAAAATTACTGATTTGGGTTTAAAGTTCGAAAGACAATTTTCAATATTCTATGCTATTACATTTTAAAACTGTATGGTCTGTAATAGTCAGTGGGAAGTTTTCTTTACCATAGAAAAGCCCAAGCAAGGCTAGATAGTTAACTATCCAGAAAATCGTGCTGAATAGTGCTAAGTATTTTAGATCACGTTGGAATTCTAACATCCTATATTTTTCTGTCAATAAGTTTATGACTATGTATAAATGAGGATATATACATATATATATATATATATATATATATATATTCATACACATCTACATCAATTCTTTGTATTTATGGACATTTACTCAGCCCTACATTTATTTATTTATTTATGGCACCGGGGATTGAACTCACAACCTTGCGCCCACCCGGCAGGTGCTTAAGCCACGGAACCGAACTCCCAGCCCTAGTTTTCTGAGACAGGGTCACACTATGTAGTTCAGGAGGGCCTTGTGCTCATGTTGTAGCCCAAGCTGGCCCAGAACTCACAATGCTCCTCCTACCTCAGCCTCCCAAGTGCTGGGATCAAAGGTGTGCATCACCACACCCAGCTTCAGCCCTACATTTACACAAAACTACCTCAGAGCATTATCCTTTGCCTGGATTTGGCGTTCAGACACTATCACCTGTCTTCTATTGTTTTTCCTTCTACAGGTACAAAAATTTCCATTATTAAAGACCTTGGGCTGATAAATGTAACACTGGGCCTTCAAGATTAAGATCTGACCATGTTAATAGGCATGTATTCCAAACATTAATGCTTACTGTAAATTTTCCTTTTTTACCAGTATAAATTTATTTTCCACAAAAAAATCTTAAATGTAGTTGTACTTTACAGGAAATATTTCTACTTTATCAGTTAGTTTTTAACTTCTCCAAATTCAGGCAATTTTCTGGAAATAACAAGCTGTAGTGGATTTTATGGGCTTGGTGCTTACGTGTTTAATCATGGGATAATCTTTTATTAAAAAAGAAAGAAAAGATTGATGAACTGGCAAGAAAAGTAAAAGTCATGTTCTCTGTTTCCATAGAACAATTTTTACATTTATTGTCTTTGTAAGAATATTGTGACAATTCTCAGTCATGTTCCAAAAAGATCAGCAATCATGTCATCAATTTTTGGAAGCTGTTCAAAGCATCACCTCATTTATTCAATTTAAACATTCAAGTATATGTTGGTGTTTAGAGGAAAAACAATTAAAAATGATCTGCACAGTTCTTTTCTAAACATTAAAGAGCACGAGAATTTTCCAAGGAACAGCGCACAAGTGCATATTTCTATTCTTGACCTCATATCTTAATTCATGTTCAGGGAAAACCACAGAGATACCCTTATTTAATGAGTGAACGCCCTCACCTCCTTTTACCACTGTAGTGTGGGTGGTCTGTGGCCTACACTTTGACTAACACTATAGACCTGTAGACAAACTTGTATTTTTAAATCAAAGATAACTCTTCATATGCCTGATTCATTCTTTTACTTATACAAAGAGCATTTATGTTTAAAACTAGGCATTTATTTTTATTTATCCTCTCTCTACAAGGATATATTCTAACAAATCCTTTCATGTCTTCCAAAGTGTGCAAGATAGAAACAACATTCCCAGCAGAAGTGTGCTAATTCTGTGTGCACATTTTTGAGAAGAGAGCACCCTCGTGTGGCAATACGATGTTAAACATATTCTGAAATTTTATGTCTTTGGCATCTACATGAAAACAGTTGCCTAAAATTTTTACCACTAGCCCATGGATTACTTTGTTTCCAAAGAATTTTTAGAGCAATTATTTTAGCCCCGAAGTAGAAGATATTAGTGCACAAAAACTTAACATTTGTACTGTGGATATTTAGATTCCAACAACTGTAGCTTCTTCCACATACTCATGAAGGCTATCTCAAGCTTTTCTTAAAGTCATGCTAACTGACTAAACTACAAGATGCTGCTATGGAAACAGGCTATGAAAATAATGTAACTTTGCTCCAAGACTCAAAATGTGAAAAATTTCTAAAGTGTAGGGAATTTTTAGAATAAGCACTATGAAATTTAAGATAAAACAACAAAAGATGATGTTATTCTCTTAAGTTTTATTGACAAGAAATAGTAGTGCATATTGATGAGGTATACTGCAATAGTTTTATATGTGCTTAGAATGTGTCATGCTCAAGTTAGGGCAATTCAGATTTTCTTCCCTTGATCGTGTGTGTGTGTGTGTGTGTGTGTGTGTGTGTGTGTGTG